>SJYC01129954.1:0-11926 GCA_006408675.1 Madoqua kirkii | reverse complement strand
CACTTTGCCAACAAAGACCTTTATAGCCAAAGCTATGACTTTACCAGTAGTCATACAGAAATGTGAGACTTGGACCATAAAGAAGGCCAAGAAACTGAGAACTGATGTTTTTGAATAGTGGTGCTGAAGGAGAAGACTCTCTAGAGTCTCTTGGACAGGAAGGAGATAAAACCAATCAATCCTAAAGGAAATCAACCCTGAATATTCATTGGAAGCCTTGATGCTGATGTTAAGGCTCCAATATTTTGGCGACCTGATGTAAAGAGACTCCTCCTTGGAAAAGACCCTGAGTCTGGAAAAGACTGAGAGCAGGAGGAAAAGGGCGTGACAGAAGATGGAATCACTGAATCAATGAACATTTGTTTGAGCAAATCCCAGGAGAGAGTGAAGGACAGGGAAGCCTGGTATGCTGCAGTCATTGGGTCACAAAGTGTTGGACATGACTTAGCAACTGAAAAATAACATGTATGCATTTGTTTTTGATGTTATAATGGAAGGAGATAAAACCAATCAATCCTAAAGGAAATCAACCCTGAATATTCATTGGAAGCCTTGATGCTGATGTTAAGGCTCCAATATTTTGGCGACCTGATGTAAAGAGACTCCTCCTTGGAAAAGACCCTGAGTCTGGAAAAGACTGAGAGCAGGAGGAAAAGGGCGTGACAGAAGATGGAATCACTGAATCAATGAACATTTGTTTGAGCAAATCCCAGGAGAGAGTGAAGGACAGGGAAGCCTGGTATGCTGCAGTCATTGGGTCACAAAGTGTTGGACATGACTTAGCAACTGAAAAATAACATGTATGCATTTGTTTTTGATGTTATAATTAATCACTGTGCTATGGATTCTGGAAGGCAAAATAGACTCTGTTTCAGCTTCAAGAAATATAGAGATTTGATGAGATACTGAGGTGTCTTAAATTAGAAACATTCAATGTTCACTATTAGCTTAAGAATTATATACTTCTTCAAACCATGCATAAGTTTTGTAATTTGATAGCAATATTTATTTATTTATACAAATTAGATTGAAAAATTCTTGATAATTTACAAGAAAAATAGGGAAATATTGTGGTCTCTAAAACTTAATTTGCTGGAACCTTCCCTGAGTTTGTTTCAGTTCAATTCAGTTCAGTCACTCGGTTGTGTCTGACTACCACTTTCACGTACTGCAGCATGCCAGGCTTCCCTGTCCATCATCAGCTCCTGGAGACTGCTCGAACACATGTCTATCGAGTTGGTGATACTATCCGGCCATCTCATCCTTTGTTGTCCCCTTCTCCTCCTGCCTTCAATCTTCCTGAGCATCGGGGTCTTTTCCAATGAGTTAGTTCTTCCCATGAGGTGGCCAAAGTATTGGAGCTTCAGCTTCAGCATCAATCGTCCCAAAGAATATTCAGGACTGATTTCCTTTAGGATTGACTGGTCTGATCTCCTTGCAATAAAAGGGACTCTAATGAGTCTTCTCCAGCACCACAGTTCAAAGGCAACAATTTTTCAGCTCAGCTTCCTTTATGGTACAAATCTCACATTAATACACAACTACTGGAAAAACCATATAGACCTTTGTCAGCAAAATAATGTCTCTGCTTTTTAATATGCTGTCTAGGTTGGTCATAGCTTTTCTTCCAAGAAGCAAGCATCTTTTAATTTCATGGCTGCAGTCACCATCCGCAGTGATTTTGGAGCCCCAAAAACTAAATTCTACCACTGATTTCATTCCCCCCCCTCATCTATTTGCCATGAAATGATGGGTGGGACCAGCTTGCATGATTATGTTTTTTGAATTTTGATTTTGTTTGTTGAATTTTAAGTCAACTTTTTCACTCTCCTCTTTTCCTTTCATGAAGAAGCTCTTTAGTTCGTCTTCATTTTTTGCCATAAGGGTGATGTCATCTGCATATCTGAAGTTATTTATATTTTTTCCCACAATCTTGATTCCAGCTTGTGCTTCACCCAGCCCAGCAGTTCACATGATGTTATCTGCATGTAGGTTAAATAAGCTGGATGACAGTATGCAGCCTTGATGTAATCCTTTCCTAATTTGGAACCACTGTGTTATTCTATGTTCAGTTCTAACTGTTGCTTCTCGACATGCTTACAGATTTCTCAGGAGGCAGGTAAGGTGGTCTGGTACTCCTATCTCTTAAGAATTTTCTACAGTTTTTTTGTTGTCCATATAATCAAAATCTTTTTTTTTTTTTAATTTAATGTATTGCAGCTCTGTTTTGTTTAGAAAACAGCAGGAAAATCCATCCTCGAGGTGTGAGGGCATGTTGACCCAAAGAAGCAAAGAGAAGAGAGTGGGGGAGTGCACCAGTACACAGGAGAAAAAGAGAGCCCTGCCCTTTGGCTCCACTTTTTATATGTCTTTTTCTCCCCGCTGGGCCTGCCGTATATAAAATGGGCTAGCCAGGAGTGCTGTTTGTTCTCCCTGAGGTCCTCACTCTGGTCCTCAGGCCTTCCTTTGTTCTATATTCATGGGCTTTTCCCTTCCTTGTTTTTTAGCCACCACCATTCTGGACTCCTGTTTCCTATTCTAACTACCTAACATTCCCCCCTCAAGAGATGGGAGGCCCAATTCTTTGGAAATAAGGGCACCAAGGTCTTTCTGGCTACTTCCTGCTGAACTGGGATGGAGAGGGGTATTGGGCCTCCCCCTCTTGGTAGTCTCAGGCCTCAGAGTCTTTATAGCAGTGTCCATCTAAGTGTGAGTGATATTTTCCATGGTTGAACTGGCACTGCATGCTGTAGCTTGTTGACGTGAATAGAGACAAAACAGATTAAACAATTGACAACGCATGGAACAATTATAAAGAGCACCAATATGGCATAACAAGGCCTAGTAGGGACATTAGCCAATTCCAAATTCCCATCATCAGGATGACTCAAGTCCCTCCTTGTTCAGGGATGAAAAGTTCTATCTCCTGTCTGTTTTGAAGTACAGTCTTGAGAAATCTTACTTCCAGAAACTAAATTTTGGGAGTTTTCATTAGAATGGTCCTCATTCAGTTCAGTTGATCAGTCATGTCCGACTCTTTGCAACCCCATGAACTGCAGCACGCCAGGCCTTCTTGTGCATCACCAACTCCCAGAGTTCACTCAGACTCACGTCCATCGAGTCAGTGATTCCATCCAGCCATCTCATCCTCAGTCGTTCCCTTCTCCTCCTGTCCCATATCCCTCCCAGCATCAGAGATTTTTTCCAATGAGTCAACGCTTCACATGAGGTGGCCAAAGTATTCGAGTTTCAGGTTTAGTATCATTCCTTCCAAAGAAACCCCAGGGTTGATCTCCTTCAGAATGGACTGGTTGGATCTCCTTGTAATCCAAGGGACTCTCAAGAGTCCTCCTTAAAACCATAGTTCAAAAGCATCAATTCTTCGGCTCTCAGCTTTCTTCACAGTCCAACACTCACATCCATACATCACCACTTAAAAAAACATAGCCTTGACTAGATGGATCTTCGTTGGCAAAGTAATGTCTCTGCTTTGGAATATGCTATCTAAGTTTGTCATAACTTTCCTTCCAACGAGTAAGCGTCTTTTAATTTCACAGCTGCAGTCACCATCTGCAGTTATTTTGGAGTCCCCCCCCCCCAAAAAAAAAAAGTCTGACACTCTTTCCAATGTTTATCCATCTATTTCCCAAGAAGTGATGGGACCAGATGCCATGATCTTCGTTTTCTGAATGTTGGTTGAGCTTTAAGCCAACTCTTTCACTTTCCTCTTTCACTTTCATCAAGAGGCTCTTTAGCTCCTCTTCACTTTCTGCCATAATTCTATTTCTCACTTCCATTGTATAATCATAAGGGATTTGATTTAGGTCATACCTGAATGGTCTAGTGGTTTTCCCTTCTTTCTTCAATTTCAATCTGAATTTGGCAATAAGGAGTTCATGATCTGATCCATAGTCAGCTCCTGGACTTATTTTTGCTGACTGTATAGAGCTTCTGCATCTTTGGCTGCAAAGAATAAAATCAATCTGATTTCAGTGTTAACCATCCCATCTGGTGATGTCCATGTGTAGAGTCTTCCCTTGTGTTGTTGGAAGATGATGTTTGCTATGGTGTTCTCTTGGCAAGACTCTATTGGTCTTTGCCGTGCTTCATTCCACATTCCAAGGCCAAATTTGCCTGTTACTCCAGGTGTTTCTTGACTTTCTACTTTTGCATTCCCACCCCCTATAATGAAAAAGACATCTTTTTTGCGTGTTAGTTCTAAAAGGTCTTGTAGGTCTTCATAAAACCGTTCAACTTCAGCTTCTTAAGCATTACTGGGGCATAGACTTGGAATTCTGTGGTATTGTATAGTTTGCCTTGGTAGTGAACAGAGATCATTCTGTCGTTTTTGAGATTGCATCCGAGTATTGCATTTTGGACTCTTTTGTTGACCATAATGGCTACTCCATTTCTTCTGAGGGATTCCTGCCCTCAGTAGTGAATATAATGGTCATCTGAGTTAAATTCACCCATTCCAGTCCATTTTAGTTCGCTGATTCCTAGAATTTCGATATTCACTGTTGTCATCTCCTATTTGACCACTTCCAATTTGCCTTGATTCATGGACCTAACATCCCAGGTTCCTATGCAATATTTCTCTTTACAGCATTGGACCTTGCTTCTATCAACAGTCACATTCACAGCTGGGTATTGTTTTTGCTTTGTCTCCATCCCTTCATTTTTTCTGGAGTTATTTCTCCACTGATCTCCAGTAACATATTGGGAACCTACCAACCTGGGGAGTTCCTCTTTCTGTGCCTATCATTTTGCCTTTTCATACTGTTCATGTGGTTCTCAAGGCAAGAATATTGAAGTGGTTTGCCATTCCCTTCCCCAGTGGCCACATTCTGTCAGACCTCTCCACCATGACCTGCCTGTCTTGGGTGGCCCCACAGGGCATGGCTTAGTTTCATTGAGTTAGACAAGGCTGTGGTCCTAGTGTGATTAGATTGACTAGTTTTCTGTGATTATGGTTTCAGTGTGTCTGCCCTCTAATGCCCTCTTGCAACACCTACCATCTTACTTGGGTTTCTCTTACCTTGGATGTGGGGGTATCTCTTCACGGCTGCTCCAGCAATGCGCAGTCACTCCTCCTAACCTTCGAGGAGGGGTATATCCTCACCGCCACCCCTCCTGACTTGGAACGTGGAATAGCTAGCTCCTCTAAGCCTTCCTGTGCCCAGGTAGCCACCGCTCCTTGGATGTGGGGTTGCTCCTCCCAGCTGCTGACCCTGGCCTCGAGTGTTGGGTAGCTCCTCTTGGCTGCCACCCTTCGGGTATGGGGTCCTCCTGCCTTCTGCCCCTGATCTCGGACATGGGGTAGCTCCTCTCAGCCGTGCTTGCTTGCCATTGCACTCATTAGTAGTTCTGAATATGTATCTGAGATCTCCCATGTACTCATAGGTGTACTGAGTGTTTTCTGTTTTCCTCCATGGCTTGACTCATGAGTAGTGAACCCAGAAGTCATGTCCTTGCACCTTGACTGCTGTGGGGGTAGAAAGTATTACAGGATAAGGTCCCTTCCATGTGGACTAGAGTTGAGCCTTTGGGGAAACATCTTTCCAGACTTTAATTAGTACTTGTGTCCTTGGGGCATACAGTGGTGACTCCTTAGAATCTTTTGGGTCTTGGTTCATACCCCACAAGCATATATCCTGCTGGAATTGCCCAATGGCCATCATATAAGACTGGAGGATCTGAACCTCTGGATCTAGGAAGAGATCATTGACATAAATAATAGGTCTCCCATATAGCATCTCATAAGGACTAAGACCAACTTGTTCTTTAGGGGCAATAAGGGTGTGGAGGAGAGCCATTGGTAAAAGCCTCCTTTCATCCCAGGGAGGTCTCCTGGGATATCATTTTTATAGTTGATTTTAAGAATTGGTGTGCTTTTTCTACTTTTCCTGAAGACTGAGGCCTCCAGGCTCAATGGAGATAAGTAATGCCCAATGCTGTAGAGACCCCATGGGTGACCTTAGAAGTAAATGATGTCCCATTGACACTTTATAATGACCTGGGCAGACCAAATATTGGAATGATTTCATGGAGCAGTTTTTGTTGTTGTTGTTGTTGTTGTTTTACCACCTCTTCAGCCTTCTCAGTCCAGGTGGGAAAGCCTTCAATCCATCTTGTGAATGTATCTATCATGACTAATAGGTATTTATACTTGAGAAACTGGCATCTGGTTGAAGTCCATCTGCCAGTCCTCTCTTGGGTAGGTCCCACATCATTGGACAGATTGGGCTATCTGGGGTCTTCGAGCTCCTTGGAGATTGTTTAATTGGCAAATGGGACAAGAGGAGACCATTTGCCTTATAGTTGTTTGGACACTTGTTCCTCTGAAGGACCTTTCTAGTAATCTTTGGAGAGCCTTTTCCCCTAAATGAATGGTGACATGTAAGGAGTTAACCAAATTCCATTGGAAGTTCCAAGGCAGAAAAAGGAGTCCTTCCTTTTGGAAGCACCACATATGATCTTCTTAAAAGCCCTCACTCTTAGCTTTAAGAGTCTAACCTTCAGTATATGAAGGAGTTTCTGGCAAATTAATCTTTGGAACTTGGGTGACAACCCTTATTAGATCATTGTTCTGTAATACTGCTTTCTTAGCTGCCTGATCAGCTGCTTGGTTCCCTCCAGCCACTTCCGTGTTCCCTTTTTGGTGTCTTTTACAGTGGGAAACTGAAACTTCAGCGGGCAGATGGACTGCCTCCAAGAGTCTAAGAATTTGATCACCATATTTGATTGGGGACCTTTGGGTGGTCAAGTGGCCCCTTTCTCTTCAAATAGCAGCATGTGCAAGTATCACCAGAAAGGCATACTTGGAGTCAGTGTAAATGGCTTTTTTATTTTTATTTTTTCCTTTTCCCAGCTCTAAAGCTTGAGTCAGGGCTATGAGCTCAGCTAATTGGGCTGAAGTACCTGGTGGCAGAGGCTTAGCCTCTATGGTCTCAAAATTGGAGACTACTGCCTATCTGGCTCTTCTTTTTCCATCCAAGACAAAGCTGCTTGCATCAGTGTACCAGGTTTCCTCAGGATTGGTCAGAGGGTATTCCGACAATCCCTCTTGGGGTTTTGTCCAGTGGTCCAAGGTTTCTAGACAAGAATGAAAAGGGAGAGAACCCTCGGAGGTAGGCAGGAGGATGGCTGGGTTAATAACCTCACAAGGGGATATAATGAGGCCTGGATTTTCCAGCAGCACTACTTGATATCTGAGGATTCTTTGATCAGACATCCATAAATGGCTTCTCCCATTTAGGAGTTGTTTTACTTGGTGGCTGGTAAAAATAGTTAGTTTGCCCCCAAAGAAGAGTTTTAAAACAATCTATCATGATTGCAATAGCTGCAAGATTTCGAAGGTAGGGGGGCCAGCCTCCGGGGCCTCTCATTCAAAGGCAAAAAGATATTGGGATTCTTTAGCCAGTGGTATGCAAAAAAAAAAGAACTGTCATTGAGATCCAAGACTGTAAACCAGTTGACACTAGGTGGGATTTCTCCCAAGATTACGTAGGGACTGTGTACTGTGAGATGGGGAATACAGTTTCATTTATGATCCAAAGGTCTTGAACCATTCAATAGGTTCCATTCTTTTTATTTACAGAGAGGATTGGGGTGTTGCATGGAGAATTGGTGAGGACCAATAGCCCACAAGCATGGAATTTATTTATTAAAAGCTGTAGTCCCTCCCAAGCCTCTCTTCTGAGGGGATATTGTTTCTAGTTAGGAAACTGAGTCGAATCTCAGAGGACAGTGATGACCAGTTCAGCTTGGTGGGCTCTTCCAGGAATCCCTTGGTCCCACACCTGGGGATTAATTCTGTTCTCCCATAGTTTTTGGTCCATTTCTATTGGGGAAGGTGTAATGTGTTCCTCAGTAGTTACCAGAAGCTCTAGGGCTCTAGGGGCTGAAAAGCTTCCCATCACAAAGGTGGTCTCCAGTTTATTGAGTATATCTCTTATCAATAAGGGGGTAGGACACTCCGGACCACCAGAAACTGGTGGGAAAATATTTGTCCATCCCAGAAACAAAGAAGTGCTTGGGTGAGTCTTGTAGTAGTTTTTCCTGTAGCACCCAAAATGGTTCCGGTTTGGAGGAGAAGGCTCCGGAGTAGGAGATCCAGAGAGAGTAGGTAGCCCCGTGTCAACCAAAAAATTCTAGGACCTACCTGCCACATCCAGTTACACTCCTGGCTCCAGCCCAGTGATGGTTATCTGTGACAGGCCAGCTGGCTGGAAAGGGCCACTTCAGTCCTGTTGAACCATCGTGAGGAAAGGCTTGGCACTTGACCTTGAGGCTCTTGGATCCCAAGGGCAGAGTGCCACCCAATGTCACAGTTGGTGGCATTTTTAACAAGCCATTTTAGGAGCCTTGTCATCATTTGGACACTCTTTGGCCCAATGCCCCGCCTGTCTACAGTTTAGGCATTTGCCTCTTGCCTTGTCCTTTAAGGACTCGGGGTTAGTCAAAGTCTTTATTATTGTCAATGCAGCAGATGCTTTTCTGGAACTCTCTTGCTTTCTCTGTGATCCAGCGGATGTTGGCAATTTGATCTCTGGTTCCTCTGCCTTTTCTAAAACCAGCTTGAACATCTGGAATTTCATGGTTCATATATTGCTGAACCCTGGCTTGGAGAATTTTGAACATTACTTTACTAGCATGTGAGATGAGTGCAATTGTGCGGTAGTTTGAGCATTCTTTGCCATTGCCTTTCTTTGGAACTGGAATGAAAACTGACTTTTTCCAGTCCTGTGGCCACTGTTAAGTTTTCCAACTTTGCTGGCATGTTGAGTGTAACACTTTCACAGCATCCTCTTTTAGGATTTGAAATAGCTCAACTGGAATTACATCACCTCCATTAGCTTTGTTCCATTAGCTTTATTCATAGTAATACTTCTTTGTGTGTGTGTGTGTGTGTGTGTGTGTGTGTGATAAAGTTTTATTAAAGTGTAAAGGAGATAGAGAAAGCTTCTAACATAGGCATCAGAAGGAGGTAGAAAGAGTACCCGTTTGTTAGTTTTAGCAATGAGTTTGTATATTCTCCAACTAATCCAAAGGAGGTCTGGAGGTTGTAAAGACCTCACCTAGACCTACTTCCATAATTTACATTTTAAGATAATAGAATTAGCCAGAAGGTTTAATCCAGAGACTGTCCTCAGGCAGAATACATAATACATTGCTGTTATACAATCCTTGTAAAGAGAAGGTTTAATCCAGAAACTGTCATCAGGCAGAATACATTGTTGTTATATAATCCTAAGGAATGTAGAGAAATAAGTTTGTCCTTTCTTCCTCCTTGAGAATTCCAGACCCCTCTCTCCTTGGAGACCACTAGACTTCTTATCAACCTGCCTAGAAAATGACTCTCACATTCCCCCCTTTTCTTTTAGGAGAATTGTGTTGCCTAGGCGAAAGGGGCATCTTTCTCATTCCATAACTGCTTCCAAGCTGAGAAGGGGTGTTGTCCCTAAATTGAGGAGGCAACATATTCTCCTAATCCTCATATTGAGGACAGGAGTTTGAGCAGCCATTTGTAACTTAAAAGCTTTCATGCAGCTAGAAAAAAATCCAGTTATACAGTTACAGATGTAAGGCAACATAGTCGTTAAAATCAAAATTAAGTCACATTATGTCCATAGTTAAAGTGCAACGTGTTACACCAGTCCATTTTAGGGTTGGTAGATGTCCTCAGATGAAGAAGAGGCATTGCATGTTATTGTTGTCAAAGGTATTCACAGACTTGGAGAAAGTCCTTTCCTTGAAGTGGAGATGTCCACCATGGGAAGCCTTCCACTGATGAAGAGAATCTTTATAACCTCCTTAGCCTGTTCAGTACGACAGAGAAAAGCCTCAATCCATCCAGTAAAAGTATCTACCCAAACTTGTAAGCAAGAATATCCATTAACTTTTGGCATATGAGTAAAATCAATTTCCCAGTCCTCTCCAGGATACTTCCCACTTCTTTGTAATCCAGATTTTGCAAGCTTTTCAGTCTTTGGGTTATTTTTCTGACAAACCTCATACCTTTTGATAATATTTTTTAAAGTTTTTATTACATTTTTACCTTCAAACAAATGAGAAGCCATTTGGTAAGTACTCTCTGCACCCACATGAAAACTCTGATGTAAACCCTTAAGAATTTTCAATTGAGCATTTTCAGGAATTATTAATCGTCCATCCTCAGACTAGGCCCATTTGACTTCACATTCCAGGATGTCTGGTTCTAGGGGAGTGATCATACCACTGTGGTTATCTGGGCTGTGAAGATATTTTTTGTATAGTTTTTCGATATATTGTTGCTACCTCTTGTTAATATTTTCTGCTTCTGTAAGGTCTATACCATTTATTTCCTTTATTGTGCCCATCTTTGCATGAAATGTTCCCTTGCTTTCTCTGATTTTCTAGAAGAGATCTCTAGTCTTTCCCATTCTAATGTTTTCCTCTATTTCTTTACATTAATTGCATAGACTTTCTTATCTCTCCTTGCTATTTCTTAAAACTTTGCATTCAGATGGGTATCTTTCCCTGTGTCTTTCACTTCTCTCTTTTGCCAAGCTATTTGTAAGGCCTCTTCAGACAACCATTTTGCCTTTTTCATTTCTTTTTCTTGGGGATGGTTTTGATCATGGCATACTGTACAATGTTATGAAGTCCATACTTCTTCAGACACTCTATGAGATCTAATCCCTTGAATCTCTTTGTCACTTCTATTGTAAAATTGTAAGGGATTTGATTTAGGTCATACCTGAATGGTCTAGTGGTTTTCTCTACTTTCTTCAATTTAAATTTGAATTTTGCAATGAGTTCATGATCTTAGCCACAGTCAGCTCCCCTCTTGTTTTTTCCCAACTCTATAGAGCTTTTCCATTTTGGTTTTGATCATGGCATACTGTACAATGTTATGAAGTCCATACTTCTTCAGACACTCTATGAGATCTAATCCCTTGAATCTCTTTGTCACTTCTATTGTAAAATTGTAAGGGATTTGATTTAGGTCATACCTGAATGGTCTAGTGGTTTTCTCTACTTTCTTCAATTTAAATTTGAATTTTGCAATGAGTTCATGATCTTAGCCACAGTCAGCTCCCCTCTTGTTTTTTCCCAACTCTATAGAGCTTTTCCATTTTACATTGTAAAGAATGTAGTAAATCTGATTTAGGTATTGGCCATCTTGTGATGTCCATGTATAGAGTCATCTCTTGTGTTGTTGGAATAGGGTGATTGCTATGACCATTGCGTTCTCTTAACAAAACTATGTTAGCCTTTGCTCTGCTTCATTCTGTACTCCAAGGCCAAATTTGCCTGTTACTCCAAGTATCTCTTGATTCCTACTTTTGTATTCCAGTCCCTATGATGAAAAAGATATCTCCTTTGCTTGTTAGTTTTAGAAGATCTTGCAGATTTTCATAGAACCATTCAAATTCAGCTTCTTCAGCTTTCTTGGTTGGTGCATAGACCTGGATTACTGTGATACTGAATAGCTTTTATTGGAAACAAACAGAGATCACTTCGTCATTTTTGAGATTGCACCCATGTACTGCATTTCAGACTCTTTTGTTGGCTATGAGGGCTACTCTGTTCCTTCTAAGGGATTCTTGCACACAGTAGTAGATGTAGTGGTCATCTGAATTAAACTCACCCATTCTGATCCATTTTAGTTCACTGATTCCTAAAATTTTGATGTTAACCCTTGCCAACTCCTGCTTGACCACTTCCAATTTACCTTAATTTATGGACATAACATTCCAGTTTCTTATGCAATATTGTTCTTTACAGCATTGGACTTTATTTCCATCACCAGTCACATCTACAATAGGTCCTTGTTTGTATTTGTTTATTTCTTTGGAATGTATGACTTTATAAAGCAATAAAGAGATATTAAGGACTTTGAAAGAGAGAGAAATATTATTTTACTTAACTACTTCTTATT
>SJYC01129951.1:0-10359 GCA_006408675.1 Madoqua kirkii | reverse complement strand
CAAAGCTGTAGTCAGTCTACCAAACATTTAAGAAAGAGTTAACACTGATCCTTCTCACACTACTCTCAGAAGTTGCAGAGGTGCAGAGGAAGGAACATCTCAGTGTAACCTGCTTCATCACTTTGGCCTCGTGATCTCGTGATCCGAGCTTGCTAGTAGTGCTGGAAGTCATGCATGAGCTCAAAAACACTGCTTTCCCCTTACCAAGTTGGATCCCGCTGATGCTATTGCTCAATGACACAGACTAATACTGAGTCCCTGGTATGGTGTCATTCCCCAGAGAGACTTTCTGGATACATGATGACAACTGGATGACATCATGGAGATGGCTGAGATTTGTTCTCACTGGAATAGATGCGTATACCTGCACATGAATTTGTCTTCTTTGCTTATTGTACTTTGCCAGCCTCATCCTCATAAACTGACAGAGTGCCTAATTGCAGCAAGATATTCCCCACAGCATTTCGTCTGAGGAAGAAACTATTTCCACAGCAAAAGATTACAGCCATGGGCACACACCCACAGAATTACTTCTCTTACCACATACCCTATCATCCAGAAATGGCTGACCTGATTAAATTTAGAATGGCTTATTGATTCTATGGGTTTCCCAGGTGGCGGAGTGGTAAAGGATCCACCTGCCAATATAGAAGATGCAAGAAACACAGGTTTGAGCTCTGGGTCAGTAAGATCCCCTGGGGTAGGAAATGGCAACCCACTCCAGTATTCTTGCCTGAAAAATTCCAGGGTAAGGAGAGCCTGGTGGACTATAGTTCATGGGGCCACAAAGGGGACTGAGTGAGCACTCACACACACACTGATTCTATAATAGCACCGGTTGAAAAACAGCTCTGAAAAGATGGCATCTGTCTCTTCAGATGCAATGCATGCTTTATAACAGAGACAAGTAATGGTGTTGTCTCCCCACAGCCAGAATGCATGATTCCAGAAATCAAGGAGGTGGCACTGGGAATGGCTCCTTCACTGTTATTTTCAGTAACTCACTAGCAAGATTTCTGCACATAATGTTTGTAACTTTGAGCTGTATTAGTTCTTATTCTCTAAAAGAAATAATGCTTTCACCAGGGAACACAGCGATGGTTTCACTGAACTGGAAGACAAGACTTCCATGTGGCTATTCGAGTGATATACGTCTCACAACCAATGAATAGAAAATGAGGTTACTCTACCGACTACAGTGGTGGATACCAATTACCAAGGAGGAATGGGGTTGTTGCTACACATCAAATATAAAAAGGACTATGTCTGGAACCCAGGAGATTTCCTAGGGGAGCCTCTTGGCACTTCATGACCAATACTAAAGATTAATGTTAAATTACAACAACCAATAAAAAGACAAGATTTTTGAGTACTCAGATCTTTGAGAATGAAGAATTGGGTCACACCACTAGGTAAGTAACCCAATTCATGGAGGTTATGGCTGTAAGCAGGGAAAATATAAAATGTGTAATTAGAAAAAAAGTCGTCTATATCAACGCAGCATCACCACCAAATCGGGAATCAGAACGGAGTGGTTTTCTACATTTTCTTCTTGCTCTTTACTTTCATGTGTTCCTCTGTGTACACTGCCATCTCCTGCTTCCTTCTCCTCACTGTACTTATTCTATATACCACTTGAGAGAGATTAACTTTAGAATTTAGTCTGTGTATTACAGAATTTTCAGTAGAATTCCCTCTGAATTTTAGAGTAATTAATACAGCCAGTGATCCGTAGTGACTGCTGGGACCACAGGTCTCTTCATTTGGGAGAAAGGATGAGAACGTCTTCTCTTGTTCAAAGGACTGACTTAGCTTGTGAGATGGAAACAGTCATTTCACCCTTGCTTGGAAGTTCACCTGTGTGTGGAGAAGTGTGTATGAAAGATGTGCCAGTTATCAACTTATTGCCTTTGAACTACAAATTCCTCCTTCATAGACTGAGAGGGTAATTCAGGGCATGGGCCTTGTAAACATTTCTCCTTGCCAGCTGGTGCGATGTTAAGCTTTGTCAGCAGAGAGGATGGAAAGGACCCGGCAGGAAGAGGCAGCTTCTCTTCCGGGTCTGGCATGTGCTCCGCACTTCCTGTTCCGGGGTGCTCGGCCGTCCTGTGGGGCACCTGTGACGCTCACGTCCAGCAGCGTTTAGTGACAGTCCCGGGTGCTTTCTTGGCAAGTTGCACAGGCACCCGAGCAAGTTCAGCAGTGCTCCTTCGCCAGCTTCCTACAGACTGTGCTAGAACCCTGGGAGCTGCTCTTGTGCTTGTTAGTCTTGTTCTCTGGCACCTCGGCAGACTTCCCCATCCAGCAGGCTGCAGTCACACATGCCCCAGTGAAGGCACGTCATCACTGTGATAGGAGAAGAGAGTCCATATTATAATGTGTTACTTTCTGCGAAACTCTGGCATAGTCCTAAAGATGACAGTGTTTCCCTGCAGATGCTCTTCTTAACGTTCTTTAGAGTTCTTTCCAGAGTTCTTTACAGTTCATTAGTAAATAATGCTCTGCTATTTGTTAGTAATTCTTTTTATTAAGGTTTCTTTTTTCAACTTGCTGCGATTTTTCTCCTGATGGCCTCTGTTCGGATAGTAGTATGAGTCCATCAAGTGTATGAGAAGAAAGGCATCAGCTGCAGAAAGATCAGCAATCACGTGTCAGGAAGCACCATTCTACTTTTAGGGAATTTCAGCATGTGGTGATGATACTCGTGGGTGTGGGTGAGGTGGCAGCAGAGTCAGAGAAATGGGACTGTATCACTTAAACCTGGGGAGCCCATCTGGGCCAAGAAGAGAATTTTCATGCTGTTACATAGTTTTATTTCAGAAGTATTTTTCCAGGTACTAATACCTAAAATAAGTACACTTACTATTTAGAAATTAACTTATAAACAGTAGCTAATGAGAATTCCCTTTAAAGTATTCTACAGCTAGTTGACAATTGATGACAACTCTGTATTTGAGAGGTAAATTCAGTGTCAGTCTCTAGAGAGACAGCGCCCCATGGTGGTCAAATAGGGAACATGGAAATGCTTTCTGTAAGAGGTTTGTGTTCTGCTTCTCTTGTGAAGCCAGGTACTGTGTCACCCAGAGCACAGTAATACACAGCTGAGTCTTCCTCCTGAGCCGAGGGTTTTTTCAGATGGAAGGATGCCTCAGCCCGGCTGAGCTCAGCGGTGAAACTCTGGATGCTCTCTCTTGAGGTGTCTTTCAGGAGTAACTGGAGGCGCTGTCTGGGGTACTGGATGTACCAGAAGACCACAGGACTCCCAGAATACGTATAGCTGCACCTCACCTGCACGGGGTCCCCTTTGGACACAGAGATGTGGCTCTCAGGCTGAGTCACTGTCTGGGCTCTTGTTCCTCCTGTAACACAAATTCTGGGTCAGGGATTGACTTGCAAACAGAGCAGAATATTTTGTTAAGCCAATTCTGAATTAGAAGACCATAGTAAGATAAAATAAAAAGAGACTTTACTCACCAAGTGTGAATATCATCACAAGCACTGAGATGAGGGTGCGCTTCATGTCTGAGCTCTGAGGAAGCAGGAGGCTCCTTTCTGCAGGTTCTTCCTGGAAACAGTTCAGCCACAGGGACACCCTGACAGAGAGTGAGTGGGTTTACAGGGTATGCAAAGTAAAAGCTCTTCCTCAAAGGGCTGGTGGCTTTCTGGATTTCTATCCAGTTCAAGTTGTGTATCATCTCCCTCTAGAGGCCAGATACTGCAGGTAATCTCAGGTTTCAGGGAGACCAATTTTGAAACAAAATGCAGAGGAATTTCCTCCAGTTAGTAAGGCAAAGTGTAATGCCATGTTAAGTAAAGAAGCTTGTTACCAGAAAGATCCAGACATCGATGGAACATAATAGAAAGTGCAAACATACAAGTTACTTATTAAAATTTAGTTATTAAAAAATAGAAAAAGATGGTATATTCAATAAAACATGCCCTCAAAAATGGAGAGTCGTCTAGAGATTAACAAATAAATTTGGACTCCTACCTTGGCATCTGTTATTAAATAAATTCTGCTGCTGCTGCTGCTGCTGCTGCTAAGTCGCTTCAGTTGTGTTTGACCCTGTGCGACCCTATAGACCACAGCCCACCAATCTCTACCGTCCCTAGGATTCTCCAGGCAAGAACACTGGCGTGGCTTGCCATTTCTTTCTCCAGTGCATGAAAGTGAAAAGTGAAAGTGAAATCATTCAGTCATGTCCCACTCCTAGCGACCCCAAGGATTGCAGGCTACCAGGCTCTTCTGTTCATGGGATTTTCCAGGCAAGAGTACTGGAGTGAGTTGCCATTGCCTTCTCCAAAATAAATTCCAAATATAGATAATTAATATTTTAAGTAAGTAATAGCTATTTTTGATAAATTTAAGTTGGTCAGGAATTTTTTAAGCATGAAAGTTGTAAGGCCGGACCCCGGGGGGCCGTGATGGGCCACCCCTCTTCTCCCTCCCACTGGCGAGGAAGTCCCTAACCGAAGGAGCCTCCCAGATCCCGGGGACCAATGACAGCACACTTCACCAGCTAAAGCCGCCCCACCCCAGCCACATAGAAGGACCTGTCAGCCCACGATGCCTCGGCCTGGCGACCTATCTGACCCCTGTCCATCTAGCCTGACCATCCCTTGCAATGAAAGTATAAAAGCCATCCCCAACACGGTCCGGGCATGGACTTCCTTGACCTGCCTCGTTCAGATCTGGGAACCCCTCTTGGTAGCGCTTCGTCATTGAAAAGCCTGTTAGACACGTTTTTGGTGTTCTGGTCTTTTACCTAACAAAAGTCAGAAAGAGTATAGGAAAATATTAGCAGATCAGACTTTACAGAAATTTAAGATTCTGTATAGGTTTGTTAATGAAATGCTTAAACATTACCATACCGAGTTATTTTCCATTCATCATCATTGATTCTGACCTTCCTCACACCAGGAATGGGCCTTCAGAATTTTAGATCTACAGTGTTTTTTAAAATAGTTCATTAACAAAGTAACAATCATTTGAACTAAAAAGAAGGCAATTCTAGAAAGACGGTAGATTTAAAATATTCCTGATCCCCTGTGTTTAGCCAAGGAGCTTTCTGTTGAAGCCAGCCAATGCTGTGCCAACAGAGCTCAAGTGAGTTATTCCATGGGGGCTCATGATAAATCTAGGTTCAGTAGCAATGAACTCCAGGATAAAGAGCATAAAACCTTAGGTCGTGAAGAAAGCTTTGCATGCAGAGATCAGTGGACCTCTAAGGAAGCTAGTTCTTTTGAGAAAGTCTTTTCTCTAGCCCCCAAATAGCTGAGAAGAAAGTAGCAGGTTGAATCGCCTCTCTTCTAAATGGAGAGGAGTACAACAGATCAGAGAGCAAAGACATGTTTTTCTAGTTTTTCAGCAAGGTGCTGGCATTGCTGTTGAGACCAGTGCCCTACTGCCTAAGACACTGCTGGTCACAGGTACAGAAATATCTAGGCTTTTCACTCTCACAGCATTACCTCCACTTAACGTGCCCCAGCAATCAGACATGTCAGAAAGGAGTAAAGAAAGGAAAGGATATTTCAGAGAAAAATAAGGGCTTCATCTGGGGGAAATAAAGTCTGAAAAAATGAGCAGGGTCAGTGACCCAGTTTCCCTAGCCAAGAATCAGTACACAAAGTTTTCAATGACTGAGAATTCATTTAAAGGAAGCTCTCAAAAAGAAGGAATATCTCACTGAATGCATTGCATATTTATTGAATCCTCTTGAGGGAATAAACACAATTAAATAAAATTAGGAGAATTATATAAACGTCAGACATAATTATCCTGAAAAAAATAGAGTGTCTCCAACAAGATTTTGACTGATGGAAGAGAAGCAGGACATGTACATGATGGCCACCTGACTTCAGTTCCACCTCCCTTCTGCTCCTCTCCAGCACTTTCCCCACTCACCCTGCAAGTACATCACACTGATTCTGCTCTGTAACTATGAAGCAGGGGCCACAATTCAAGTCGCTGTCTCCTGTTTCTTTCTCTCCAGTCTCTTTTCTTTTCTCTCTTTTCTGTGCACTTCTTTTCTTCTGTTTCATCTTACCTCCTTTTTGTCTTATTTATTTATATTTTTGTCTCTGAGAGAAATGGAGGTGTAACAGAAGGTAGAAATCATTGGAATAATTGTGAAATGACAGTAAGGCTCATATTTTAGAATTTTTAGTCATGAATATCAAAACTCTAGATAGGTAATGCATGTGATTTCTTCTTGAACTTTTAGTTTTACCATGGCCCTAATCTGATGCTCAATTCTGCTGGGGACTCTTCTCTTTACACCACTCAAAGCAACAGATCTTCCTCACAGATGAGTATGTGGAGGTGCCCGAAGTCTCCATCTGACTAGTTCAGATGTTTTCCTAACTGCCAGAAACCCTAATTCAAATGTTCACCAAGATTCATCTCAAACCATGAGAAAATTTTTCGTCATTTGGTGTAGCTTAGAGTGCCCCTTAGTGGTCTAAAATTGTTGGGTCAACTAACTCATCAGCAGCCACTAGCCCTCCATTCTCTCCTGAGGACCATCTACAAACTATCAGGTACAAAAGACCTGTCGGCTTGGGTGGGGATTTTTTAAGTAAACTTATTCCTTCTTCAAAATGTCAGTTAATGGAAACTACTATCTTAAACTATTTTGTCAAATTGCATCTTGAAAGTTGAATGTGATTTTTCCAATCTATTTCAAAATAAGTCCACAACAAATTATCAAAGGTTTTTTATGAGTGAGATCTTTTCCTAAGTCTTTAAAACTTAAAAACTGAGTTTAGCTTTGTCTACTTACAAGACATTGCAGTATAATAGGAAAGACAAGGACATGTGTGTATGTGTATGTATTCATATACAAAGTGGCACGTGAGATAGTACAAAATGAATCCAGAAATAAGGAGACATTTCTTATAACAAAAAACAGTCAGACAAAAAGTTAATGAGAACAAAATCGCTTTGTCTTTTTCCTGGAAATGATAAAAAAGAATGTTATCAGAGGTTACATAGAGATATTGGGTTGGGAGAAAACTAGAGACACTTTCTAGACAAAAATAAGAGTAGGAAGTGGACAGACAGGTGGAAGTAATTTGGGAGATATGAAGTAAAGTGTTCTATTCCATTATGCATTTCAAAATTTTAAAGGACATATGAATATATTATTAACCTATCTCTCCTCTCTATATGTAATAGTATACAGTTTTCAACTTGAGTATGGAACTCAGTTATACATCCTGATGACCTATTGATGCTAACACCCTGCTTCATAATAATTAAGTCCCCTTTATATGAACGTTCGCGTTTCAAACTTTCAAAGATGCAAACATAAATTCTCATGTCCAGCCACTTAAATCAGTTCACATATCTGGTGTAATTTTCAAGGTACTGTAATTTTATTTTGTTTTCTTTATTTTTGTATTTGTCTTTTATGTATTATTTGTGTGAAAAGTATTATAAACCTATTACAGTACAGTACTATATAATTGATTGCATTAGTTGGACAAAACTAGCTTTGTTGGATTTTCAGACAAATTGGAGTTGTGCACACGCTCTCAGAATGGAACTCATTTGTATGTAGGGGGCTTAATGTAGAATAGATTTGCAATACAGCTTTTGAATTCATTTTCTGAAAAACACATCGTATTTCTTTTTTTCAACTATTACCACCCTCAAGTGCTGAAATAAATGTTTCAAGCTTGTCTCCTGAGCAGAGGCCAGAATGAAGGGAAAGAGTAAGCTAGGTGGCTACCTGGAGGAAAGGCACTCACGGGACAGGAAGAAGAGCTGCGAGAACCCTGGGCAGGAAAGCAGTTGCCGTGTCAGAGCAACATCAAGTGTGGTGAAGGGGAGAGAGTAAGGAGGAGACGGTGACTCATGCCAGAGAGGGGGAGGGAACCAGATGGAGTAGTCTTACAGGTTGCAGTAAGAATCTGCTTTTCATCTCAGTGAGATGAAAACCCACTGGAGAGTGATGAGCACAGAAGCCACATGATCTGAATTATGTTCTCAGAAGCTCACTCCACTGGGTGGAGACCAGACTGAAGAGGGGCAAGAAGGAAAGAAGAAAGATCAGGTAGGGTTATTATTGCCACCCCCAGGCAAGAGATGAGAGTGGCCTGGATCAGGTAAGAGCAGAGTTGGAAGTGAAAAGTGATAAGTTCTGGGCCTGCTTTGAAGAAAGAGCTAATTGACTTTCCTAACAGATCAAATGGCAATATGAGAAAAATTGAGGAGATAAGGGCAACTTCAAGGTTTCTGACCAAGATGATTAGAGAATTTCATAGACAGAGCTGCCTTTTACCTAAATGAGAATGAATTCACAAAAAGCAGCTGGGAGGTATGGAGGGTGAAGTAGCTGGAGTGGTGGAAATCAGGAGATCACCTAGAGATATACCAAGAAGATGCCCCAATGGGGATGTCAGATTGATCGTTTAATATACAAGTTCAGAAATCAGAGGAGCCAGGTGGGTTTCAGATATAAATGCTAATATTTAAATAGTTTTTAAAGCCAAGAGACTGGATACAGTTAGCTGGAAATAAATTGTTGGTAGAAAGTAAAGAGCTCTAAGAATAAATTCTTGAGGCATTCCAATGTTTAGAGATCAGGGGGATGAAGGAAAAACCCTCAAAGAAGACTGAGAAGGAGCCACTGAAAACAGGAAGAGAACCAAGAAAGTGCTCGTTCTCTAAATCTAAATAAAGAATTTCAAGAAGGGAGCATTCTGTAATCTCAAATGTCATCATTATTTGCTGTGAAATTCACATGTTGAAACTCTAATCCCCCAATGTCTTTGCATTTGAAGGTGGGGTCTTTGAGAGGCAATTAGCGTGGAGCCCTCGCTGTGGGATTTGTGCCTTTATAAGAGATGCAAGACAGGCTGTTTCTCTCTCTACTCTCCATGTGAAGCTACAATGAGAAGTGAGCCATCTGTAAACCAGAAAAGGGATCTCACCAGAAACTCACCATGCTGGCACCCTGACCTCAGACTTCCAGCCTCCAGAATGGTGAGAAACAAATAAATCCATGTTGTTTATAATCCACCTGGTCTATTATACTTTGGTCCAAACAAAGACACTGCTTCAAGTAGTTAAAAATACTAGCTGGAACAATAAGTGCCTGTAAACACAAATATAAATAGGCAAATTTTCCTCTTAAGATACAGAGACAATCTGAATAATGTTCAAATCTTGTGTAGAAGACATAAAAATCATACAATGAAGTGACAGAAATGTTAAAAATCTGTGATTGGGCTCCCTGCTGGCCTCAGGTGATTCAACGAGCATCACATTCAAAAAAGGAAGGATGGATATGAGTGTCATAGCAGATATGGGACAGGGAGAGATTATTCCTTTGTTTGGTGCAAAGGGGGAAAAGAACACTAGATCAGGGACTTTAACTTAACATCAGAATGGAATATGTAATATTAATTATTTAATCAATGCAAATTAATAAAAAACAACAATTTTATTTGTCAGTCAGAAAGTCTAAACATGACTCAGTCTCAGTATGAAAAACTTTTATATTCGTTAAAGTCATTAAAAAAATGACGGGCACCACATGTTTATGTGCAGAAAGGGAAAGTTCCATTCCAATTGTCAATGGTCAGAGCAGACAGGTATACGGTGCCAAATTAAGGGGACCTCACACTAAAGAGAATGTCAACAGAGGAGTATCTGCAGAGAAACCTGAGCTACATTCTATCAGTAAAGAGAATATAGCACATGTATAAATGATTCTGGAAAGAATTGTGAGAAAAAGAAGAATACACTTACATAAACTCAATGAAGCGGGAAGGAGTGAAGCCAGGAGAGCAGGAATGAGAAGAATTTCTGTATGTACAGAGGACACAGCAGTAAATTGACACAGACCCTCAACATAGCAAAGCAATTAGCATCCCAACAGGTAGGAGAGAGGCTCTGCATTCAAGGAGCACTCCTCCTGTGGTCTAATAATAAGATGCAACTCTTAGGGAGAAAGACTTCCCTAACCAACTTATTTTAGCATAGAGAACACTGAAACCTAATGCTGAAAAAATTAAGCAGAGAAATCTCTGCTGAAATGAAAGTCTGGTCAGCTGGGGTCCTTTTGACAAGGTCAAAGCAACTTCCTTCTTTCTGAGCACTCCGTTGACTTGTACCAGTTTGAAATCAGTTCTCCCTTGTGCTTCTATTTACTTCTTGATTCTGTTGATAGATTTTCTTTCATGTGTAAGACCAACTCATATGGTCAGTTTGAAAGTTTATATGAAAATTTTAAAATAGGACCTAATTAAAATTAAAAGCTTTTGCACAATAGGGAAACTATAAGGAAGGTGGAAAGACAGCCTTCAGAATGGGAGAAAATAATAGCAAATAAAGCAACTGACAAACAACTA
>SJYC01129949.1:0-20804 GCA_006408675.1 Madoqua kirkii | reverse complement strand
GGAGAACCTCCTGGTGTTTCTCGAATTGCAGCAGGTCCTTCCGGAGTTACGACGGGGACCTCAGGGACCTTCTCGTGTGGCCTCAGGAGAGGCCAGTCTCCATGCGAATGGCGAGGGACCTTTCAGGATTCCTCTCCAGTCGTTGGCGAGTCCTAGGTCCACGTCTGGAGCTGCGGTTGGACCCTGAGCTTTGCTCGAACGTGCTGACATGGGACTCGGGTCCCTCTGCAGTGTCCACAGGGTGGTCAGGCCCCGTCTCGAGTGGAGACATGCATGTCCGCTCTCCTCCTGAGCAACAGCAGCACTGTCAGTCTTCCTGTCACATTGACACAGGGATATGTGACTTTCCCTCGAGATGCCACCAGGGCTGTCACAAGTGCCAACATGGAGTCAGTCGATCCAGGGGTGACAGTCGAGAGAGTGCAGTGAAATCAGATTCCTCTGGAGTGGACTGAGACTTCTGGGTACTTGTGGCCTGATGCAAGGTCCCTGGAGATCATCTCGACTCTCTTGTGGAGAGCACCTCCTTCTGGTATGCAATGGGAACCTTTGTCAATTCGGTTGCAAATATTTTCTCTCATTCTCTGTATTTTCTTTTTGTTTTGTTTATTATTTCCTTTGCTATGCAAAAGCTTTTAAGTTTAGTTAGGTTCTGTTTGTTTATTTTTGTCTTTATTTTCATTACTCTAGGATGTAGACCAAGAAAAGGTTCTATTGTGATTTATGTCAGAGAGAGTTCTGCCTATGTTATCCTCTAAGAGTTTTATAGCATCCAGTCTTACATTTAGGCCTTTAATCCATTTTGAGTTTCTTTTTGTGTAAGATGTCAGAGAGTGTTCTGATTTCATTCTTTTACACTTAGCTGTCCAGTTTCTCCAGCCTCACTTATTGTAAAGAATGTAAGACATTTCTTTTAAGATTTCTACTCTACACAATTGCTTTCCAAATACAAATATAAGAGGCAGCTACTATACAAGATCACTTAGCAACCACCCATTACCATTCAACTTTTAAAACACTGAGAAAAATGGGAATCAAGGTAGAAGGAAGAAATTGGAGAGAAGGAATACTTGGGATTGTGTAACAGTGATTGAAAGAGAGGGCCTAGAGGGGCGCAAAATCAGCCACATGATGGCAAAAATGCTTTTGGAGAAGTGTGCAGTGAAAGGTAAGACCAGAGACAGAACTTCACTAAATGTCCTTCTAAGAGCCACTAATTATTGATCTTTTTGTGGATAAGACTGAAGAGAGGCAGGAAAACTTACATAATGGAAATTGAGCCATTCAATAATAGAGGTGTTAATAAGCAATGAGTATTAGGACAAAGTAGGCACCTTAGAATGTAAATAAGGGTACTATTAACTCAGCTAACAAAACTAAAATGAATGAATTTATTAAATGGTGTAAAACAACATGATAGTCAAAAGAAGGAAAATCACACACAGATTTCACGACATGAAGTCTCACCCACGGAGAGGACTCTTTTCATAATTGGGACTCCAGATACATTGTGACTTCGGACTTTCCAGTGCTGAAAACTCTCAAGTCTGGATGTTGACCTCCATCCAAGTCTGGATGTCAGTCAAAACCCAATTTGGTGATGTATAGTTTGCTCTTTCTGTTTCTATTTTCTTTAATGTTAGTGTGTTTAATGCTAATATATTGAAAGTAAGCTAGATAATTCTCCAATAAACATCTATTTATTTATTTGTATATAACAAGTGGCTTATTTTGTTAACAAATCTTTTGAATCTGAGACAAAAGTGAAAACTTTTGGTAAACATGAATAAATTGAAATGAAAATCCAACAATTCACACATATTTTTACTGATTTGTAATTCAGACATTCCTTAGTTCTTCTAGCTCAATGGTCCCTACAGCAGGTGGAGCAGGGCCCTGGGTTTTGGTGCAGGCCCCTCCTACACACGTCTCACTGTGGCTCACTCAGGGCACAGAAATACACTGCCGAGTCCTCCAGCTGTGAAGCTGAGATGACAAGTGTGATAGATTTGCTTGCTGCCTGGAAATTCAATGAGTAGCGACCTTCTGTGACATTTTGCTGGTTATAAGAATCCTGACGAATAAGGAGAATCATCCCCCCACTGCTGGGCTGCTTGTACCAGAGTAAACTGTAACGTGGATCACTGGTGTCATACTTGCAGTCCAGGGTCACGGCTTCCTTCTCCTGCCCTAATACTTGTGGTTGGTCTTGAGTTACCTTCTGGGCAATAATAGATCCTAAAGAAAAAAAATAGAATCAGAACTTTAGGGATAAGTGGTATGGAATAAAAAGGTGAGGTGAAGTCGCTCAGTCGTGTCCAACTCTTTGCGACCCCATGGACTGTAGCCTACCAGGCTCCTCCATCTGTGGGATTCTCCAGGCAAGAATACTGGAGTGGGTTGCCATTTCCTTCTCCAGGGGATCTTCTTGACCCAAGGACCCAACCTAGACCTCCAGAAATCCTAGATAAATCCCATTTTAATCCTAAAATAAAGAAATTTTTTTTTTTAGATCCCTCTACCCCTTCTTCCCAGGGTTCCCATAAGACTGCCTGTTCCACTAGTCCTTAGGTCACAGAGGAGGCACAGTTCCACCAGGACCATCCTTACCTAAAGATAATGAAGCCACGAACACCTTCAGAAGGCTAGAGAGAAGCATGTTTCAGCTCTTCCACTAGATGAAAAATATCTTTTTCTTCAATGTCAAGGCTTTGCAAGGTGAGGTGAGCCTGACAGGGTGAGGGAAGGATTGCTGGGTATGTGCTGCTGCTGCCCCACAACAGGAAACAGGGGTTTCCTGGAGTAGCAAGTTGATGTGGCTCATGTCAACTTCTCTATGGACCAGGTGAGTGTCTCACTCACCCCAAACTTCCTTTTGCATTAACCAGCTCTTCAGTTCAGTTCAGTTCAGTTCAGTTCAGTTCAGTCACTCAGTCGTGTCTGACTCTTTGCGACCCCATAAACCTCAGCACACCAGGCCTCCCTGTCCATCACCTACTCCCAAAGTCCAAATCCAAACCCATTTTCAGTTGATACCAATTACATCTGAAAATAAACACAAGTCAAATTTGATATTGAAAGGAAGAGTGATAATTTGACGAACTACTGTGTTCAGCTGTTGCATCTATGATGAAACTTGTTTTAAGATACTGCAGGTAATGGATTATGGAAACAACATAAGATGTAATGATCACTTATCCTCATACCTACATATGCTTTCTTTCACTTAAGATAGAAACAATTGCTCTGTGAAAAGAAGAAAAATCTGTGCTAATTACCGCAGCTTTCTCAACCTGCATATCAATATAGCGATCACTATAATTCTTCACCACAACATCTGTTCAGTTACCTAACTTGGGACCTAATAGTAGGAGAAAAGATAATCTCCCTTTGCAGAAGGCTAAAATGAATCTCGCAGACATGGAGTCCTGTCACTGTGGTCCCTTTCTCTTCTCTATTTGTTCTGACAGCTCAAGTCTGTTCAGGAAGGGCAAATAGATGCTGGATTTTGGTCATCAGGTTATCAAACCTTTGAATTTTTATTGTTCCCATTAATTCAGTTGGAACCCTCTCAGTCAGCTCTGACTCTTTGCGACCCCAGACCTGCCAGGCTCCTCTGTCCATGGCATTCTCCAGGCAAGAATACTGCAGTGGGTAGCCATTCCCTTCTCCAGTGGATCTTTCTAACCCCAGGATTGAACCCAGGTCTCCTGCATTGTAGGCAGATTCTTCACCATCTGAGCCACCAGGGAAGCACAAAAGAGCCACAAGAAGCCTCTATATTCTGTGCACCTAGTTCTAAGGGAATATACCACAAGAGACCTCCGTAAGACAGTGGATCATTAGACCACTACTGATTATAATATTTGTGTAAGAATGTAAAAGGAACCATGCCTCAGGATATTACTAAACAACATGGTGTCAACTACAAACTGGCACTTGCCAAGAGTATTTGCCAGCCACCAAACAACAGCAAGGGCATCTGTCTTCTGCCTCTACAGAGACTGAACTCTGTGCTGCTCAGCTGCTGACCCTCAACACCCGCTGAGGGGAGTGCAGGGTGGAGAGTGAGGCACTCTGTGCTCCAGGGAAACTGGTGAAACAGGTCTTTAGAAGGTTAGATATTTTCAGGAACCGATTTCATGATCCCAATCCTTGCATCTCTTCATATCTAGAAAAGCACTAAATCCCTTCATGTCAGCTCCTTGTGACTAGCTGAAAATCTTTTGTAAAGTAAGCACTTGATTGCATTGAATTCCCCCTTCACCAAAATCTTATATATTGACTTTCCTCCACTACCTCTTTGGAGCAGCCTCTCAGAGCTCTCTGAGATTCAGTCTCCCCAGCTGCAGTCTACATTTTGCCCCAAGTAAAACTTACTTCACAATTCTCACATTGTGCATCTTTTTAGTTGACAATGGCAAACAGCAGAGAGCTGTTACCTACCATGGCCTACCTTAAAGTTGAACAGAACTTATCTTCTTATCTCAAAGTAATCAGAGCCTTAGCTAAACGGGTTGAAGTTTTTTCAGATCCTGCCCTGGAATCTCCATTAAATCTGATGGTACCACACATAGCACAAACGAAAACCCCCAACTTTTTTCTACCAATTAGTTGACTGATATAAAATATTACTCAGGTTATTCAACTTTGTTACCCTTCTCAGTGAAAGGTTCTCCTGATAGTACCTCTGCTATTCAAAATGCCTTCACGTCTAAGACAGATTTTTTTAACACTTTCATACCAAAAGTGAATTAATCTTATCTTAAATATTGAAAACAGACAATACCAGGCTGTCTATGTAATAACTATTCTAAACTCATTTTTAAGGCAATCATTAGCAAAAATGAAATTAACTAAGTAGCTGAACTTGTGGATCCATCTTGGATTCATTAAATTGCGAAAAGTATACATACAGTGGTAGTTATAGGTTTTTGACAGAGTTCACATATCATGTATGCCTGTTAAAGTGAAAGTTGTTCATCATGTCTGACCCTTTGTGACCCCATGAACTATACAGCCCATGAAATTCTCCAGGCCACAACAGGCCACAATACTGGAGTGGGTAGCCTTTCCCTTCTCCAGGGGATCTTCTCAACCCAGGGATTGAACCCAGCTCTCCCACATTGCAGGCAGATTCTTTACCAGCTGAGCCACAAGCAAAGCCCAAGAATACTGGAGTGGGCAGCCTGCCCCTTCTCCAGCAGGTCTTCCCAACCCAGGAATTGAACCAGGGTCTCCTGTGTGGCAGGAGTCACCCTTTCTTATTTCTTTGACAACCATCTATTGATAATCAACTATGTGAATGGTGAATGCTCAATTCAACATATAATAGTAAGTGAAAAACATTATAAGCCTATTGTAACAATAATTTATTAAAAAGGTAAGCTGAATATTCACAATACTATGTAATTGCAGAATTATCAATATCATATTTATTGGATATCACACATTTCCCTATAATTGGCATGCAATCTATAACCAGAAAAATAATAAATAGTTTTCAAAACACAGTATTTAAAAAAACCCACTCATAATAAGGACTGTGAATTGCTCCCAAGAGGTTATTTATAGAAAAGGAGTCTGAGTGGCAAATGTAAAGGCAGTCTTACAGTTTTGAAACAAAACAATGCTAACTCCCTTCAAGAAGTCAGTAAGCAGCAAGTATCCATAAAATGTGTCATACTTTCCGGGTCCTCTTGAGCCTAACCTTCTTGCTCTATGCTTGTCTAACACATCAGTTTCCACTTGCCAACAAACAATATGGCAAATGCTGCTTTGAAGGTTGCACCAAAGGAAGGCGGTGCCCCAGTCACAAGTATGAGTACAGGTAGTGGGTGCCTGGGAAGCACTGTGTCCTTGCTGCACAGAAGTAGACAGCTGAGTCTCTAGGTTGGATGGCTGTGATGTGCAGGGAGAGATGTTTGGCGGTCTTATTCAAAAAAACAGTCAGTCTCTGGTCTTTTTTTTCTCTCATATTTGAACGAATAGCTACAAGGAGCTGGGGACCTTTCCCAGGTTCTTGTTTATACCAAGGGAAGTAGTCTGAAGCTGTGTCTGTAAAAGTGCAGGTGATAACAGAGCTGTTTCCCTCCTGGACACTCAGGGCAGAAGGACTCTGCTCCACCTTGTTCCCAAGGCTGACACCTATGGAGAAAGTAGAAGTCAGAGCAAGGAGAAGGGTTATCAGATTATGAAGTTCCACAATTTACTTTCCCCTTTCTACAATAACTAGAAGAAACCTGAATAAAGTCAGTCTCAGTGTCTAACGAATATCTGCTAATACACTCTGCTTCCCTTAAACCCTCAACTCACAGTCCAGCTGCAGCCACAAGAAGGCGATTAAAGCTCCAATGGGTGTCTTCATTGTTATTCCCATTTAAGATCAATTGTGGACCTGCAGTCTCCAGCCAGGAGAGCTGCTTTTGTTACCAAGTGATCCCTTCTTTTCTCTAGTGGTTTCTCTCATTTTCTACCCAGCCAATAAGAAAAAGGCTCTGCTTCTGCCCCAAGCCTACCTATCCATTCAGAACTCACTCACATGAACCCTCCACAAGTTCTGATCAGCAGAGGTGCACCGCCATCTGGTGGTCACATCTCTAACTACTGAACTCTGGTTAAATGTCTTTCTCATACTTGTGCCTATGAGGGACTCTGATGCATAAAAACAGCAAAGATCAAACAAATTATGTCTTAGATTGAAAATTTAAATACACAGTAAGAATGTAGAGATCAAGGTTTGCACCTCTGCACACAACTGAGTCATTTTTAGTAAGTTAGAAGGAGGTAGATGCTGTTGCTCTTTATCCAATGATGGGCCTGATATTAGTTTTGAAATGAGAAAACCACCATGATTCACTCTTCAACATAAAAATATAAAACTTTCCTTTTCAGCCTGTATACCATGCTCTTTTGTCTACAATGGGGAGAAAATCTTTCTAAAAGGAACATGTAAGCCAAAGAAGAGTGTAAGAGAAAAAAAGATCATTTGATATTCCAAATGCCTGTTATCTTAGATTGTGTTCCTCTAGGCCGGTCTTGCCTGTTAACTGTAACTATAGTTAACAATACTGTACTTTCCACTTGAAAGTTGCCTGGAGTGCAGACCTTAAATACTCACCATAATAACAAGACAAAAACCCTGGTAATTATGTGCAGTGAAACATGTGTTCACTAACCTTATCAGTGTTATCACTTCAAAATATGTACATATATCAAATCAGCATAGACACCTTAAACTCACACATATCTTAAAAGCAGTGAATAACTCAGCCTTAGTGGAATTTCCTCCAGTGTATGAATATGAGTCAATTCTACTGGCATCTTCTGCTGTCTGGGCCATCGCTGGCTCAGAGTCTATATTCTATTATTGTTCTTCCAAACTCCAGTACAGTGTTGTTTCCCAAGTCACTAACATTGACATTTCCCCAATAAAATGTTCTTTCCCCAGTACATTTCCCCTTAACTTCCGTGAGTTTCCAGAATTATCTTCCTCTGCCAAAACCACTTTGATTACTTAGAATTTTCTGGTTATCACTGTGAGAATAAGTCCAAGAAAGCCTGAGTATTTCCTGTGTCTTCTAGAGAAATACTGCATATAGAAGACTGACCCTAAATAACTTGTCGTAAGAAACGATCCCTGGGCAAATAAGACTACCCCATTTCCAGGGGTAGGAGCCCCTCTCCTCTGGCCCTGTGGATTACAAAGAATAAATTTAACCTCTGTTCCATATCTCATATCTTAAAATTTTTTCACAGCTACAGTGAAGACTATCCACTCAATACATAAATATGTATATTTATTAAAATGTGCGGGTTTTATGCATATTAAACTTCTTGCATTGAAGGCAGATTATTTACCATCTGAGCCATCAGGGAAGCCCAGGTAATACACAAAGTTTGGAACAATTTTTTCTGTAACGCTCTTAATTCATCAAGGACTAACTTCCACTTTTCTTCTGGATATAGAAAGCAGTTATTGCTTGTCATAAATTCCCTGGTGGCTCAAACAGTAAAGAATCTGCCTGCAATGCAGCAGACCCAGGTTTGATCCCTGGGTCAGAAAGATCCCCTGGAGAAGGGAATGGCAACCCACTCCAGTATTCGTGCCTGGAAAATCCCATGGACAGAGGAGCCTGGCAGGCTACAGTCCACGGGGTCGCAGAGTCAGACGTGACCCATCGACTAACACTGCTGTAAGGAACTGTGGAGAGCACTGGCGTTCTCTATCGCATACCGTGGCAGATTCATGTTGATGTATGGCAAAACCAATACAGTATTGTAAATTTAAAAAATAAATATAAATAATAAAGCAAATGGCAAGATAACCTGTAAAAAAAAACAGCAAAGATCAAACAAATAATGTCTCACATTCAAGTAATCTAATGCACAGTAAGAATGTAGAGATAGAGAATTTGACTGTTTATAAGCTGAAAAGAGGTAGATGCTGTTGCTCTTTATTCAATGATGGGCCTGATATATAGTTTTTAACTTATAAAAGCACCATGATTTTATATATATATATATATGAAACTATCAAGTTCAGCCAATATACTATATTCATTTGCCTGTTATAGAGGAAAACTCTCTAAAAGGAACTTGTAAGCCAAAGATCACAGTAATAGAGAGAAGATCATTTGACATTTCAACTGCCTGTTATCTCAGACTATTTTCTCTAAGCTGGTTTTTAGTGGGCACTTGCTTTCTCAGAGAATTGACAGTAGAAACAGTTGAAATATATCCTAAAATGCAACTACTAAACAGCAGAGATCTAAGTGTTGCCGTTTGCATTAGACAGTTTTTCTTTGCTCAACAACAAGGGTCTGGAAGAAGGAGATAGGAAAAGAACATTAAGGGGGAGGTAAGGATATCCAGTTTATCCTCTGCTTTCTACTGCTAGCTCATTTGATCTATTTTTTAATTATATAAAAGACAGTTTTTCTTTGCTCAACAACAAGGGTCTGGAAGAAGGAGATAGGAAAAGAACATTAAGGGGGAGGTAAGGATATCCAGTTTATCCTCTGCTTTCTACTGCTAGCTCATTTGATCTATTTTTTAATTATATAAATTTTCATTCTGTCATCTTGGATCTAGTTCCTGTTTTGTAAAATGAGGTTGAAGTAAACCCTATCTAAGGGCTCATCTGGCTCTAAATTATTTTATACTATTTAGCAGAACAAATCTTTATTGAGGCCTGCTTATATACAATGTAAAGTGATGAGAGAGAGTGGGGAGAAACTCCTTGCACTCTGGAATCCCCAACACTATTTTCTCATCCCATGCAGTTTTCGGGGGCTGCAGTTGCCACTAATTAACCCTAAGGCCTGCCTTGGAATGAATCCCTATCTGTCATTTCATTTCTCCTATAAGATCAAGGAGAATATAAATCTATAGTAAAATAGCATAAAGTGGGACGTGGCTCACTGAATGTAAGCATCATCACAGACAGTGAGGTCAAAGGGGCTTTGTGACTGAATTGGCAAGAAGATGTTCTTTTGGTGACACATTCTATGAGTCTTATTTCATCTTGTAGGAACAAAAGAAAAAACACCGGCAGGACTGGAGGACCTGGAGGAAGTAGATGAGTTGCCTACAGGTGAAGCAAGAGGCTCTTTCTAAAGCAGCCAAATTGCTTTCTGGCTTCTGCCTTTCTCCTTACAAGTGTAGGTGGTGATCACCTATATCATTTTTAGAACCAGTGCAAAATGAAAATTTGGAAACTTCTTTACAAGAAGTAGGGAAAAGTTTCATTAGGTAATGTTTCTAGAGTTCTTCCCTGGTGGCTCAAATGGTAAAGAATTTGCCTGCAATCTGGGAGACCTGAGTTCGATTCCTTGGTCTGATCCCTGGGTAGGAAAGATCCCTTGGAGTAGGAAATGGCAACCCACTCCAGTATTCTTGCCTGGAGAATTCCATGGAAAGGCTACAGTCCATGGGGTCACATAGAGTAGGACAGGATGGAGTCATTTTCACTTTCAATGTTTCTAGTGGCACCATTTTTCTAAAAGGCTTTAACTCTTCATACAGATTAGTTTCAGGTATCTGAATCTAATTTGTTGAGGTTTTATCGATCATTTTAGGTTCACAAAAAAATTAAAGAGAAGATGCAGAGGTTTCCAATATACCTCCCACTCCCACACCTGCATAACCTCTCTTCTTATCAACATCCACATGAGACTGGTCTATTTCTCACAACTGCTGAGCCCATATTAACACATTATAATCGCCCAAAGTCTATGCTTTACCAGGACTCACTCTTGGTGTTGTACATTCTGTGGGTTTACACAAAGGTATAGTGGCATGTGTTCATCATCATAGTATCACAGGGAGTAGTTTCACTCCTAAAAATCCTCTGTGCTCTGCCCACTCATCCTCCCACTCCCCCCAATCCTTGCAGTCACTGGTTGTCACTCCCTTTGTAATTGTGCCTTTCCCAGGATGTCATATAGTTGGAATCCTATTGTAGGCAGCCTTTTAGATTGACTTCTTTCACTTAGCATCATGCATTTAAGTTTCCTCTGTATTTTTATGGCTTGACAGCCCACTTCTTTTTAACACTGAGTAATAGTCCATTGTTTGGATGTACCACAATTTACTTCTCCATCCTCTTGTTGAGGGACATCTTGGTTAGTCCCAGATTTGGTAGTTATGAATGAAGTGCTCTGAACTCCCATGCTTTCTCTTAGCTTGTGGCACCTGCTATCAGTGTGTGGTGCTCCTTGGCTTTCAGACACATCACTCCAGTCTCAGCCTTGTCTTCACATAAAAAATTATTTTTCTCATATTTGTTATTACCAGGACTCAAAAATCTGAATACAAACTTTAAAAACACTACACACATTTAATTCCCTTTTCACTCTGAAGGAACACACATGTGCAGTTAACCAAAAAATTGAGTCATCTCTTTCTATTTGTTGATCACCGTATGTTTTTCCAAGCATTTTCCATCAGAGAAATTTATATGTAGCTTACATTTTATCTGTCAGGTGCACTAGATTGTTTTAACTGGACATTGAATATTAGCGTCTACATCAGTAATGACAATGGCTCCATATTAGAGCTTTGTATCCATGAGAGATTTCTGGGAAGAAGAAGGGGGGGAAAAAAAAGTGAAATTACAGTCCTAAAGGATCTGATCTTCAGAGGAAAAAGTGATGAATTATGAATCTGGAAGCCCACAGAGGTAACAGGGGACTTGGACGGTGTGGTACTGTGCAGGGCTGGGGCTGAGGCAGCTGCAGTTTGGGTACAGGCTGCAGGCCGCCTGGGAGCACCGTGCCTCCACCGCACAGAGGTAGGTGGCTGCGTCTCCCAGCTGGGAGGCTGCGATGTGCAGGGCACTGCACCGCTCCTTAGAATTCACTGTGGAACTCAGCCTTTCATTCTGCTTCGTCCCTGAAGCTATGAAAAATAGCCTGGTGAGGCTGCCTCCGGGATTCTGCTGGAACCACTGCACACTGCTCACTGTGTCAGAAGAATTGCACCGCAGAGTAGAGCTGGCTCCCTCCTGGAGGCTCAGGACTGAAGGACTCTGCTCCACCTTCACTCCCCTCACCCCTGCTTGGAAAGAGAGAGAAGCAAACATGAATGATGTCACTGGGGAGTCATGGATGGGGTTTCCAGACCAGGAAACTATCTCAGGAAACACCTGAGCCATCAAGGAGCCCCAGATCAGCTTTCCTCCCCTCCCCACCACTGACAGCTGTGGACACTCCCCAGTTCCCTGTCTGGGATGATCCCAACTCACAGCAAATCTGGACCCACAGAAACCCCAGCAGAGCTCCCCATTTTCTCATCATGATCCCTTGCCCAGTTACTGAGGTGCCTTCGCCCCCACTCTGAAGAATATAGAGTTTTGGGGCCAGAGAAATTTTGTTCTTACTGTCACGATGTTCTGCCAGAATCACTCAGTACCAATCATATCTGAGGTGAGTCAACTCACTTAACAAGAAACTCCACCCACAGTGGCCTAGTGAGACTGAAGTAAGGTCAGCAATTTCTCCAGAGTTGAGGTTTGGGGAGACAGTGCAGAGAGGAAAAAGCAATAGTTCCATTATGTGAAGTCGTGAAGAATTTTTTTTTCTTAAAAGACTATATGTAAGTGAAGATTGTGGGATAGTGTGTGAGAAAAGGTAAATGATATTTCTAGAAGAATTGGGTCATGATGGATTACGTAGAACCTTGAGGAATTATAGAGAAGGATGACCCATTTATCAAATTGCATAGTTTGGCAGAGATTTTGATAATTCGGTTATATGAAAATGCTGATCAAGGAAAACTGTCTGACACACGCATTGTTTATTGCAGAAGTAAATACAACTTCTTGAAATCATTTAGAAACCAAGAAATATAGTCAGCCTCTGCACAGAAATGATGTCAATAAGAATCTGGTTGTTGAAAAACAGGACATGCGTATAATGTTCCCTCTGCCTTAATTTCCACCTCTCCCTCCCTACTGTCCAACTCTTGGACGCCCTGTTGACCCACAGCTAATTCTGATCTGGCCACACTTTTTTCCTCAAATTCAATATTGTCTTTCTCCTTTCCTTCTATTTTTGTTCCTTATTTTTTCCTCTTTTTATTCTTGTTCTTTCTACTCTTGAGAAATATATGAAAACGTAGGAGGTCTGGGGTATTGGAATAATGTCTGGGTCAGAGGAATTCTTGGGGAATTCAGTCATAAAAATTTTTTTAATAAATAAAGGTAATGCAGATGTTTTCTGTTGAGCTTCCATGCTTTCAGATCTCAGTAGTATCCCTATTTCTCTACCTCTGAAAATTCATCCTCACCATGGATTTACAGAGGTAAGAGCTACAGCTTTCCAAACCTTATATAGAACAACAAAGATCTGAGATGAACTTCACACAAACACTGTTCCCCTCTCCCCACCTTTGCTGTCTATAATTTGACTGTTCCCCATGCTCTTTGGGCTCCTCTCTTAACTGTTTCATCTTTGGAATCATCAGAAAAGGTCTTCGTGTCTTGTAAAGCCTACAGTGCCCCCTAGTGGACTGAAACCCTCAACAAAGACCCCTTCAGACCAACAACTGCAGCATCACAAATCCCCAGTCCCGTTCACTGCATGCTTCCTGATGAAGAAAGTAGTCAGAAAAAACAGTCACCGCCTAGATTGAATGGAAACTAAAAGTAAACTCTTACTCTTAACATGTCATTTCATGGAAATTTATGTCTTAAAAATTTTGATGAATTTCATCTTGTGCTTTTTTTTTCATTTCTTTAGTTCAAAATAAATTCTTATTTATAGAAGTTGTGCTGTAAATATGGTAATTTACTAAAAAGAACAAAATTTTGCCATTTGCAGTAACTGGGATGGACTTGGAGGGCATTATGGTAAGTAAAATATGTCCAAGAAAGACAAATACTGTATAATATCATTTGCGTATTGAATCTAACACACACAATAAACTAGTGAATATAACAATAAAAGCAGACTCACAGAGAACAAACTGGTGGTGATTAGTGGGGGCAGGGCCAGTAGAGGGGTGTGGGTGTGGGAGATGCAAGCAACTGGGTATAAGGTCAGCTTAAGGATGTACTGTTACAACACGGGGAATATAGCCAATATTTTGTAATAACTGTAAATGGAAACTAACCTTTAAAGCTGTTACATAGCCATTGTTTGGCTACAGTCTACAGGGTCACAGAGAACCAGACAGGACTGAAGCGCCTGAGCTCACACACCCGCAAGTGAGAGCAGCCAGTCTGAGAAAGCGGCACCACCTGATTCCACCTGGATGCCATTCTGGACGAAGCACAACTATGCAGACAGTAGCAAGATCAGTGTCTGCAGAGGTTACAGGGAAGGAGGGAAAAAAATTTTACAGAACACTTTTAAGAAAAGAAAGCCTAAGCAATGAGTAAAAGTCAAAAAGTTTAATAGTAAAGTTTAACAAACTTGGGTAGCTCAGCTGGTAAAGAATCCACCTGCAATGCAGGAGACCCCAGTGTGATTCCTTGGTCGGGAAGTTCCCCTCAAGAAGGGACAGACTACCTGCTCCAGTATTATTGGTCTTCCCTGGTGGCTCATACAGTAAAGAATCTACCTGACCTGAGTTCGATTCCTGGGTTGGGAAGGTCCCTTGGAGAAGGAAATGGCAGAGATGTCACTGGGGAGACATGGATGGGGTTTCCAGACCCAGAAACTATCTCAGGAAACACCTGAGCCATCTAGGAGCTCCAGGTCAGCTTTCCTTCCCTCCCTCCCACTGACAGCTGTGGACACTCCCCAGTTCCCTATCTGGGATGACCCCAACTCACAGCAAATCTGGACCCACAGAAACCCCAGCAGAGCTCCCCATTTTCTCTTCATGATCCCTTGCCCAGTTACTGAGGTGCCTTCGCCCCTACTCTGAAGTATATAGAGTCTGGGGCCACAGAAATTTTGTTCTTACTGTCAGTACGTTCCACCAGAATCACTGAGTACCAATCACATCTGAGGTGAGTCAGCTCACTTAACAGGAAACTCCACCCACATTGGCCTAGTGAGACTGCAGTAAGTTCAGCAATTTCTCCAAAATTGAGGTTTGGGGAGACAGTGCAGAGAGGTAAAAGCAATATTTCCGATATGTGAAGTCGTAAAGAATTCTTTTTTCTTAAAAGACGATATGTAAGAGAAGATTGTGGGACAGTGTGTGAGGAAAGGCAGATGATATTTCTAGAAGAATTGTGTCATAATGGATTACATAGAACCTTGAGGAATTATAGGGAAGGATTATAGGGAAGGGAAACAAATTGCATAGTTTGGCAGAGATTTTGATAATTCAGTTATATGAAAATTCTGATCAAGGAAAACTATCTGATACATGCATTGTTTATTGCAGAAGTAAATACAATTTCTTGAAATCATTTAAAAAGCAAGATATATAGTCGGCCTCTGCACAGAAATGATTCCAATAAGAATTTGGTTGTTGAAAACCAGGACATGTGTATAGTGTTCCCTCTGCCTTAATTTGCACCTCTCCCTTCCTACTCTCCAACTCTTGGATGCCCTGTTGACCCACAGCTAATTCTGACCTGGCCACACTTTTTTGCCCAAATTCAATATTGTCTTTCTCTTTTCCTTCTATTTTTGTTCCTCCCCCCCCCCACCCTCTTTTTATTCTTGTTCTTTCTACTCTTGAGGAAATATATGAAAAGGTAGGAGGTCTGAGGTACTGGAATAATTTCTGGGTCACTGGGTTTGGGGAATTCGGTCATAAAAATTTTTTAAATGAATACAGGTAACACAGATGTTTTCTGTTAAGCTTCCATGCTCTCAGAACTCAGTAGTATCCCTATTCTTCTACCTCTGCTCAGAGAATCATCCTCATCGTGGATTTACAGAGGTAAGGGCTGCTGCTGCTGCTGCTAAGTCACTTCAGTCGTGTCCAACTCTGTGTGACCCCATAGACAGCAACCCACCAGGCTCCCCCGTCCCTGGGATTCTCTAGGCAAGAACACTGGAATGGGTTGCCATTTCCTTCTCCAATGCATGAAAGTGAAAAATCAAAGTGAAGTCGCTCAGTCGTGTCAGACTCTTGGTGACCTCATGGACTGCAGCCTACCAGGCTCCTCCGTTCATAGGATTTTCCAGGCAAGAATACTGGAGTAGGGTGCCATTGCCTTCTCCAAAGGTAAGGACTACAGCTCTCCAAACCTTATATAGAATGACAAAACTGAAATCTGAGATAAACTCTATACAAACACTGTTCCCCTCTCCTCACCTTTGCTGTCTATAATTTGACTGTTCCCCTGCTCTCTGGGCTCCTCTCTTTAACTGTTTCCTCTCTGGAATCATCATAAAGGTCTTCGTGTCTTGTAAAGCCTACAGTGCCCCCTAGTGGACTGAAACCCTCAACAAAGACCCCCTTCAGACCAACAACTGCAGCGTCACAAATCCCCAGTCCCATTCACTGCATGCTTCCTGATGAAGAAAGTAGTCAGAAAAAAAAAGTCACCGCCTAGATTGAATGGAGACTAAAAATAAACTCTTACTATTAAAATGTCATTTCATGGAAATGTATGCCTTAAAAAATTTGATAAATTTCATCTTGTGCTTTTTTTTCATTTCTTTAGTTCAGAATAAATCCTTATTTATAGAAGTTGTGCTGTAAATACGGTAATTTATTTAAAAGAACAAAATGTTGTCATTTGCAGCAACAGGGATAGACAGGAGGGCGTTTGCTAAGTGAAATATGTCAGGGAAAGACAAATACTGTATAATATTATTTGTGTATGGAATCTAACAAACACAATAAACTAGTGAATAAAACAGTAAAAGCAGACTCACAGAGAACAAACTGGTGGTGATTAGTGGGGGCAGGGCCAGTAGAGGGGTGTGGGTGTGGGAGATGCAAGCAACTGGGTATAAGGTCAGCTTAAGGATGTATTGTTACAACACGGAGAATATAGCCAACATTTTGTAATAACTGTAAATAGAAACTAACCTTTAAAACTGTTACATAGCCATTGTTTGGCTACAGTCCACAGGGTCACAGAGAACCAGACAGAACTGAAGCGCCTGAGCTCACACACCCGCGAGTGAGAGCAGCCAGTCTGAGAAAGCCGCACCACCTGATTCCACCTGGATGCCATTCTGGACGGAGCAAAACTATGCAGACAGTAGCAAGATCAGTGTCTGCAGAGGTTACAGGGAAGGAGGGAAAAAAATTTACAGAACACTTTTAAGAAAAGAAAGCCCAACCAATGAGTAAAAGTCAAAAAATTTAATAGTAAAGCTTAACAAACTTGAGTAGCTCAGCTGGTAAAGAATCCGCCTGCAATGCAGGAGACCCCAGTTTGATTCCTCGGTTGGGAAGTTCCCCTCGAGAAGGACAGGCTATCCGCTCCAGTATTATTGGTCTTCCCTCGTGGCTTATACAGTAAAGAATCTACCTGACCTGGGTTCGATTTCTGGGTTGGGAAGGTCCCCTGGAGAAGGAAATGGCAGCCCACTCCAGGATTCTTGCCTGGAGAATCCCGTGGACAGAGGAGCCACAGATAGAGGAGTCCACGGGGCTGTGAAGAGTCGGGCACAGCTGAAGTGACTAAGCACAGCACACTGCATACAAAGTTTGGGGGATTCTGTGTGTTGTTCTCAGTTCATTAAGGACTAACTTCCACTTTTGTGCTGAGTTTAGAAAGTCATCACTGCTTGTCATAAAGAACTGTGGAGAGCACGGCTATTCTTTGTTCACAAGTGACCTCACTCAGGCCTCCTGGTTTAGTGCTCCCCAAACCCCTCAACACTCACACATGTGCACTTATGGGGCAACACCGTCTTTCTCAGTTACTCAGACACGATCGGTGCCTTGTCTTCTTAGCCTTTGCACACGTGTTCAGCACATATTGTGATGCGTCTCACACGAGGTCTAGGTTCCTTCCTCAACTGTTCTACAAGTCTTCATTCTTCCTTATACTTCTCATCCTCTGAAATTTGTTGATAGCACTCTGCACTGCTAACTCCTTTTCTGTTCTCTGTATTTTCAGGTGTATACCCATTCTAATTTATTTACTATGTTTTAAATAGAGTTTCAGGGGGATAAAGAGATGAGTGTGCCTAAAATCCTTTCCTCTCTTTCCACTGTTCCATTATGTATGAGATTCTGTTCCTCCTCCTCTCATCCTTCTTTCTCTATTAAGAAGGATAACTTGTGGAGGCTGTGGCTCTCCTATCACCTCTCATGCCATGCTCTGTCGGGAAGACACTGTGCAGACCGCACCTCATCTGGCACACTTTGATTCTGTGAAAGTATAGTGAGGCCTAGTAACACCCACCTGGATGACTTGGAACAACTTGAGGAAGCAACAGAACATGCAAAACACCACTGTGTCACTTATGTGGTTTACCTTGAAATTACCTTGACCCTGGAAAAGGAACTGTTGGTGTCAGAGAGTTTTCAGTTTCACTAATGGAGAGTTGAGTATGGGGAATATTCACTTCTTATTCTTATGCTTTAGCCATTTGTATGTTTTTTGTATGAACCAGAGACTAAGAGACAAACAACCACAGGCTCTGCTGGAACCACATGGATCTGGGCCCGTCGCTGCTCAGGGTTTGTGCTCAGCTCCCCTGCAGTTTCCGTCACTGTGTCACTCAGAGCACAGTGGTGCACAGCCGAGTCTGACTCTTGGACTGAGGCTTTCTCCAAGTGGAAGGAGGTGGTCTTTGCATTGTGTGTGGCTTCAAAGCCTTTGTTGGTTCCCTTGTCGCTGGCCTTCGTGGCTTCAGGAGGAGCTATGGGCCTTCTCCAGGATACTGAACATACCAGAAAAGAGTGGGGTACCCGGTGGCTGAATAAGTACAGTTCACAGTCGAGGCAGCCCCTTCCAGAAGGGTCACTTGGCCGTCCATCTGCTCACTGAGTCTCCACGGGTTTGTCCTAGGGGAAAATAAGAGAGTTCTCTGTGATCTTGGGCATAAAACTCTGGGATAAAATTACACTTAAAGGTTTTGTTGACATAACAGAAGAAAGGATCCAAATGTTTAGAGGCGTTTTTCTTACCCAGCAGGAAGAGTATCACAGTCGCTAAGCCTGGAGAAGGGCTCATCTCTAGAGTGTCTCCTGAATAACGGTCTTTACTCTTAACATGAAGAAATGTTGATGTCACAGTGAAGTTTAGTTTCAGTGATGTTGAGGCACACAGGAAATGTGTCTGTTAGGAAATCGCACCCTCTGGTGGACAGGGACAGAAATACGATGCATGTAGAGTGGAAAGAAAGTGAAGTTGCTCAGCCGGGTCCAACTCTTTGAGACCCCATGGACTGTAGCCCGCCGGGCTCCTCCATTCATGGGATTTTCCAGGCAAGAATGCTGGAGTGTGTTGCCATTTCCTTCTCCAGGGGATCTTCCCGACCCAGGGATCGAATTTGACTCTCCCACACTGCAGGCAGACTCTTTACCAACTGAGCCACCAGGGAAGCCCAGTATCCTGGTCTCCTCCCTAAATTAGAAAATGTTATCCTTGACTTTATCCATGAGGCACATATCAGTCTTCAGGTGGAGCTTGGAAATCTGATCAACAGCTGTCAACACTTCTCAGGTCTGTTTTGTTCCTAGGATACTACCTGACATGGAAGTTCTTTAACAAAGCATTCCAGGTATTTTTGTAGCTGAGAAGATATCGATTTTCTTAAGAACTTTAATATAGTGTTTTATATTCTCATGTATCCATTGTGGGCCAACCTATAATCCAATGACTGTCAGAAGAATTTGTGGCTGATTACAGAGGAAGTAATAAGAAGCTAGGTCATTATTGAGTGAATCTCTGTTTTTCAGCATTTTTCCCCAAGTTATAGAAGAGTGACTGACAATTACTTGTTGTTTAGTTGCTGAATCAGTCATGTCTGATTCTTTAGCAACCCTAAGGACTGTAACCCACTAGGCTCCTTTTTCCATGGGATTTCCCATTCAAGAATACTGGAATTGCCATTTTCTTCCCCAGGGGATCTTCCCAACCCAGGGATTGAACCTAAGTCTCCTGCATTGGCAGGCAGATTCTTTACCACTGAGTCCCCAGGGAAGCCCTAACTGATGTTTATTACGTGCTCACTAAATGTTTGCTATACCAAAAAAGTTAATGAGTAAAGGGTCTTTGATTGTGGAATCACTACTACTTGAAATAAAATATTTTCTCAGTCCTAAAATAATATCATTTGTAAGACATATTATCTTTCTAATAAAAATTTTTAAGGAAAAGTCACACTGTCTTATCAATAGTCAAATAATTCTGAATTTCAGAATCATTAAAATGTGAAGACAAAAGAAATATCAGAATTGAAATCATCAAATCCTTGTAGAATTATCTAAGATCAATATCTTATTCTGCTTCTTCTTCCTTGACTCTAAGATAAGAGGGTTGGCCTATGTAAATATGACAAGTACTAATCCTATTATATATTCTTAGTTGACATCTAGCCTCAAAGATACTTTCTATTCCATCTGCCACATTTTGTTGCCAAACTTTAACCAAATAATTTCCCCCCAGTGTTTGAAACTCTGAAGATGTAGATTTGTGTCAAAAGCTCAGAGCATGAGTTAGGATGCTCTTCTTTCCCAGCTTTTCAAATTGTTGAAGACCTCTCAGCCAGTATTCACATGACAGCTGAAAGTAGAATTAATGAGTGAATGACTTAAAATTACACATTCTGGGCCCACCAATAACTTCATGAATCACATTATCCAGAGCTGAGACCCATGAATCTGTACTTTTTTAGAGCTCCCCAAGAAGCTGGGTTGCAGCCAGTCTGATGCTGCTTTACAAGTTTTCACTTGGGACAGATGTCCTAGATCAAGATGGCTGTCAAAGATCAGGGAGCAGTGGGATGCTCCCAGGATTACAAGCATACCCCAAACTTCTCTTTTTGAGAACCAGCAAGCACTTCTTTAGCTCTCTTCTTATGACCATTCATTATATCCAGAGCTGAGACCCATGAATCTGTACTTTTTTAGAGCTCCCCAAGAAGCTGGGTTGCAGCCAGTCTGATGCTGCTTTACAAGTTTTCACTTGGGACAGATGTCCTAGATCAAGATGGCTGTCAAAGATCAGGGAGCAGTGGGATGCTCCCAGGATTACAAGCATACCCCAAACTTCTCTTTTTGAGAACCAGCAAGCACTTCTTTAGCTCTCTTCTTATGACCATTCATTTTCTAAAACAAAACCTCTGAGGAGTATCAGGATGACGTTCTAAGAGGCAGTCATCTTCTGTAAAGCCCTGGAACCAGAGATCCCTAAACACACAGATGGAAGCTTAGCCCATTCTGTTTCTGGGAGTTCACTCTTCTCAGATTCACATCAAGGAATT
>SJYC01129948.1:0-37537 GCA_006408675.1 Madoqua kirkii | reverse complement strand
AAGAAAGCTCTGGTACATATGCACAATGGAGTATTACTCAGCCATTAAAAAGAATACATTTGAATCAGTTCTAATGAGGTGGATGAAACTGGAGCTGATTATACAGAGTGAAGTAAGCCAGAAAGAAAAACACCAATATAGTATACTGACACATATATATGGAATTTAGAAAGATGGTAATGACGACCCTGTATGCAAGACAGCAAAAGAGACACAGAGGTATAGAACGGACTTTTGGACTCTGTGGGAGAGGGCGAGGGTGGGATGATTTGGGAGAATGGCATTGAAACATGTATACTATCATAAGAAATGAAGCACCAGTCTATGTTCGATACAGGATGCAGGATGCTTGGGGATAGAGCACGGGAATGATCCAGAGAGATGATATGGGGTGGGAGGTGGGAGGTGGGTACAGGATTGGGAGCTCATATACACCCATGGAGGATTCATGTCAATGTATGGCAAAACCAATACGGTATTGTAAAGTAAAATAAAGTAAAAAAAAAAACAAAAACAACTATTTGAAAGGTCCTTCCATCTTTTAAATGTCAAATAATTATTTTCAAACTTATTAAAGTAGCCAAAAATAAAACAAAGCCTTTTTCCATTTATATTTGTTTGTTGCTCAGTGAGGTTAATCTGGGATAGAATCGCCCGTGACTGTAGCAATCTGCCCACGTCTCTGATACTCACTTTGGCGGTGGGGGACATGGAAGCCCGGGGCACAGGCAGCTCTCGGGAGGCATAATCAAGCGGGCCCCTGGTCAAGACTGCCGCTTCACACCTGGCAGGCACTTCCCCTGGAGTCCAAGCACAGTGGCTGAGCAGTGGGGTTTTGCTTTTGCTGCAGATTCCGCTAGCTGGGCACAAATGCACGGAAAAATAGTAGAGGGAGAGCGAAGTCAAGGGAAAATTGTTACCTAGGGTCACAAGGTGAATCAGACCATCTAGCAACTTTGAAGAATCAGATTCAGCCTTTACTAGAATTGCCCCAAATCTCACCAGCCAGTGTTACTTTACTCCACCCTTCCCACTATTGATATGAACCGATATTTTAAAAAAGACGTTCTTTGCTTTTTCATTTTTTTAATTATTCCTTTTGAAAAACAAACTTTTAACTTTGATGGAGTTTGATGTATTCAGTTTTTCTGTGCTTGGTGCTTTCTATAGTCTATTTTAAAACTCTTTGCTTAACTTTAGGTCACTATATCTTCCACTTTTGGATGTTAGAGAAGGTTTATAATTTTGTCTCTCACATTTAAGCCTATAATCCTTCGTCAGCATTTGTGTATGGTGTGATTAAGGATCGAGTCTCATTCATCTAACTTTTTTTTGCATCTTGATATCCAGATATTATGGCACCATTAGTTGCCCATTGAGTTGTCATGGCACCTTGACAAAAATCACTTGGTCACGCACGTATGGCTGTATTTTGGGACGGTTTATAATGTTCCATTCATCCCTTTGTCCATTTCAGCCTAGCATCACATTGTCTTGATTACTATAACTTTAACTGTAAAGTTATAATCCACCAAACCATGAAATATGAGTCCTGCAATTTTGTTCTTTTTTACCAGCTGTATTGCCCATTCTAGGTCCTTTGTACTTGCATATGATATATATTTTCAATTTGCACATTATAGACCAATATGTATGCATATATTTTATATGTCTAGAAAAGGCCTCCTTGGATATTAATTTGAGCTGCTTTGAGTCTATAGGTCATTGTGAAGAGAACTGACATCTTAACTATTCTCTTAGGTCCCTAGGCAAGCATCAGCTCAGTTCAGTTCAGTTCAGTCACTCAGTTGTGTCTGACTCTTTGTGACTCCATGGACCACAGCACGACAGGCCTCCCTGTCCATCACCAACTCCTGGAGTTCGCTCAAACTCAAGTCCATCGAGTCGGTGATGCCATCCAACCATCTCATCCTCTGTTGCCCCCTTCTCCTGCTCTCAATCTTTCGCAGCATCTTTTCTAATAGGTCAGATCTGCCCATCAGGTGGCCGAAGTATTGGTGCTTCAGTTTCAGCATCAGTCCTTCCAATAAACACCCAAGACTGATCTCCTTTAGGATGGGCTGGTTGGATCTTCTTGCAGTTGTAACTAGAAAACATCGATTCTTTGGCACTCAGCCTTCTTTAGGGTACAACCCTCATGTCTGTATGACTCCTGGGAAACCGCAGAGGTGACAGTGTGGATCTTTGTCGGTAAAAGTGTTGTCTGTTTTTTAAAATGCAGTCTAGGTTTGTCATAACTTTCCTTCCAAAGAGCAAGCATCTTTTAATTTCATGGCTGCAGTCACCATCCACAGTGATTTTGGAGCCCAAGAAAATAAGTTCTGTCACTGTTTCCATTGTCTCCCCATCTACTTATGATGAAGTGATGGGACCACCTGCCACGACCTTAGTTTTCTGAATGCTGAGTTCTAAGCCAGCCTTTTCTCCCTCCTCTTTCACTTTCATCAAAAGACGCTTTAGTTCTTCTTGGCTTTGTCCCATGAATGTGGTGTCACCTGCATATCTGAGGTTATTGATATTTCTCCTGGAAATCTTGATTCTAGCTTGTGATTCATCTGGCCTGGCATTTCTCATGATGTACTCTGCATATAAGTTAAATAAGCAGGGTGACAATATACAGCCTTGATGTACTCCTTTCCCAATTTTGAACTGGTCTGTTGTTGCACATAAGGTTCTAACTGTTGCTTCTTGACCCACATACAGGTTTCTCAGGAGCCCAGTGAAACTCTAATTTGCAGAGTTTGTTGTGATCCACACGGTCAAAGGCTTTAGTATAGTCAATGAAACTCCCACGGCCCAGGTGAAATGACCTGCTGTCCATTTTGACCTTGGAGAAGGATTTTTCTGTTAACTAGCGGCCTCCCTGGTTTGTTGTACATAAGGTCTAACTGTTGCTTCTTGACCCACATACAGGTTTCTCAGGAGCCCAGTGAAACTCTAATTTGCAGAGTTTGTTGTGATCCACACGGTCAAAGGCTTTAGTATAGTCAATGAAACTCCCACGGCCCAGGTGAAATGACCTGCTGTCCATTTTGACCTTGGAGAAGGATTTTTCTGTTAACTAGCGGCCTCCCTGGAAATCAGAACTGCAGTAGAGGTGTCAGGTCTGACAGGCTTTGGCTACTTTATGCATTGTATAGAGTTATTTCCTGATCATTATCAATGCAATTAATTAATTTTTCTCCGATGGTCTGCTTTTGTGTGAATCTTCAGATATTTTCCTGTATTCAGGTGTATTTTCTTGGCCTGACAGTGATGGAGAAGTTGCACTCAAGCTCTTCCTCACAAGTCAGAGGTGCTGATTCTTAGGAGCATTCTGTAACCACAGAAATCCTACCTGTGACAATCAAGTCTTTTACGCCTGCTCACCGAACATCCTGGTGCTATAATATGGCAAATGCAGCTGAGGTTATTCAGGTGTCTTTTCAGAGAGTATATTTATCCATCAGAAAGCACTTACAGGACTGTGGAAATGCCCTTCCTTGGGAGAGATTGTGATGCTAATAGGTTTTCTGAATTAATGGAAACTGGCACGGTTTGCTCATTTCATCTTTCTAAAATTTAACACTGCACAAAGTTACTTTTGCTTGAAAAGATCTCCCTCTCAGTTCAGAGAGTAGATTTCCTAACTTACTAGGGATTCAAAGAAGAAAGAGAAGAGGGTGAAGGAGAAACAGAGGCTGGGACAGCACTGGTTGCAGGAGCTACTTGGTGCTTTTATGTGTGAATTCAGGCCACAGCCGAAATTATCATCCCTATTATATTTCTGCGACACCAGAAGTCACATTCGTGCAAAAAATATTGCCACTAAGCAAATTTAAACCTCCACGCTCTTCTCCCCCTCAATTTTTAATCTTAGGAAGTGTACTCTATGACAGATAGCAAAGGCACAGTGTGTGCGTAACCTGATCTGCCATTCATAGAATGAGATGAGAGAGTAAATAACTCAAAGGACTCCATCCATGCTAGCTCTAAGTGATTCTCTCAGAGGAAGGAGTTGCAAAGCAGCGTAAAAGCCTGGGACAGAGATGAGCAAAGTCTGTTTCTTTTCCCTCGTTGGCGTCGTTTGCCCCTGTTCAGGGCTTAGCGGTACATCAACACGTTTTAAACTGTCAGGAGTAAACTATGCTGTAAGTGAAGCCAGTGTCTGTGAAACCAACTCGAAAGTCAATCAGGATGTCTTGAATAATCTCGGGACATCACAAGGATGCTGTACACCGATGTTTGTGCATGAATTTGAATAAGGCAGCTCTGTAAAATTACAGTAAAATTGATCTTATTTGCCTTTCAAAGCTCAGTGAAAATGCCAGCTCCAAGTAAAAGATGAATAATTTAGTGAATAATTTTGCTCATTGTGCCAAATTCCTCATAGATCGCGGTATTTCAGAATTTTAGTGTCTTTCACTGAGTTGAATTTTGAAACTGATGTGATGGTTCTGAAAATGTGGACTGTGAGTTCACAGGTGGACCTAATGCCTTACTTTGGTAGGGCAAGCTTCGTTACCCACTCCCCCACTTCAGACACATTCAGCAACCAGGTCGCCAAGGAAAAATGCCAAAAAGGTCAAGAACGCATCACCCGGAAGGCTCTATCACCTGATGAAGCAGAATAAGGTAAGTGCCAGCTTGGGATGAATTCCCTTCAGCGAGAAAGAAACTACTTCAACTCTTCAGGAAATACACGCTGAGAAGTGAAACAAAACGACAACAAAAGATAGCAAAACAGCCTCCTTTTTAATACAGTATTGTAAAGTAGAATAAAATAAAAATAAAATAAATTAAAAAATAAAAACAAAAACACCGTTAGCTGTAGTTGGCTAACGGTGCTGCGGTGGTGCCAGCAAAGCGACTGATTATACACGTGCACGTGTGCTAAGTCACCTTCACGTCCGACTCTGCGACCCCAGGGACTGTAGCCCGCCAGGCTCCCCTGTCCATGGGATTCTCCAGGCAGGAATACTGCGGTGGGGTTGCCATTTCCTTCCCTGGGGTTTCTTCCCGACCTGGGTATCGAACCTGCCTCTCCTGCATAAGGAATCCATCAGGAGGATTCCTTATCACTGAGCCACCTGGGAAGCCCACTTATACACATACCCTTTTTTTTTTCTCCAGATTCTTTTCCTCCTTAGGTTGGAAGTGAAGTGAAAGCGAAAGTCTCTCAGTCGTGTCCGACTCTCTGCGACCCCACGGACTATGCAGTCCATGGAATTCTCCAGGCCAGAATATTGGAGAGGCTAGTTGTCCCTTCTCCGGGTGACCTTCCTGACCCAGGAACTGAACCGGGGTCTCCTGCACTGCAGGCGGGTCCTTCACCCGCGCAGCCACCAGGGAAGCCCTGGGTTTTTTGAAATGACCGAAACTGCACCACGGACAGAGCTGCTGACGGGAGGTGGCCCTGAGACCTTGCTGACTTAGCTTCTACTTCGTCATCCTGCCCCGTTTTCACTCACAGAACACACGTGAAGGTCGGTGGGCTGGGTCTTTTTTTCTGTTTGTGCTTCTGAAATACACTGGGCTCGTGCGTCTGACGCCCAGATGCCTTTGCAGCTCTGTGTATCCAGCAGGAACTCCGAGTTCAGTAGACCTGGGGTTTAGTTCCAGGTATGCAACCTGGGCAGATATGTTTAACCCTCCCCCTCTGCAGTTTCCTCATTTGTAAAATGAGAATTCTGTCATTTGGCTCATAGAAAGTGAGAGTCGCTCAGTCGTGTCTGACTCTTTGTGACTAGGCCAGAACACTGGAGTGGGCAGCCTCTCCCTTCTCCAGGGGATCTTCCCAACCCAGGGATCAAACCCAGGCCTGTGCACTGCGGGTGGATCCTTTCCCAGCTGAGCCGCCAAGGAAGCGCTTACAGGTCACTGTGGGCGAAGCTCCTCGAGCTCTGCGGGAGGCCCTGCTGGTTTTCTCTTTTGTCTTCAGCAGTGTGTGCATGTCAGTCCCAAACCAAACCCTCCTCTCTTGACCCAGCTTTTCTCATCTGTCAAACGGGGATAAAAAGCCTTGGCCTGACTTGTATTCTCCCTCTCGTGGTGCTTTTCAGATCACAGTTAGATGGCGCAGCGGCGATGCTCTAAGATGCGCCTGTTTCCCCAAATCCTCGCTCTCTGGCCTTGCGTGCTGAACACTGTAAAGCAACTATACCCTCCCCCCCCTGAAATAAATAAATAAAACAGATTTAAAAGAATTCACCATCTGTTGGGATTTATTTTCTTTTAAAACTTGGTGGGGCTTCCCTGGTGGTCTAGTGGTTAAGAATCCACCTGCCAATACAAGGGATACAGGTTCGACCCCTGGTCCTGGAAGATGCCACATACCACGGGGCAGCTCGGGCCGCATGTCACCGCAACAGAGCCTGCACCCCTGGAGGCTGTGACCCTCGAGAGGAGAAGCCACTGCAGCGAGGAGCCCCGCCCCACGACTGGAGGGCAGCGTAGCTCCTGAGGCCGGAGGGCAGCCCCGCCCCGCGGGAGGGAAAAGGCCCCGCACAGCAATGGAGACCCTGCACAGACAAAAATAAAAACCAACACACAGAATTTTAAACGAGCACATAAATTTAAAAAATAAACACATACAGCTTTTAAAAAGAGCTCAGGGAATGAAATATTCTTTAAAAAAATTGGTAGTTCCTTGATTATTCCTCCGTGCCCCACTCTGACCCTAAGATGCAAGCACCATTAGGGAACCCTTTGGTTTTTCCTGCTGAGCTTAGTCCAATGCCCGGTATATTTAAGGGTTCAATCAATTTTGGTTGAAATGACAAATTGATATTTTCAATTGTTGCCGCTTTCAAATCAGCCTTGACCTCTCGATCGCTTGGACCGCAGATAGTAATAAACAGTGATTTTATATCTCGGGGCTTAGTTTTCTACAATAACAGGCTTGGTTTCTCCTGTGCTCAAACGTAGCCTCGGGGGTAACTCAGGGCCAGCACATAGTCGCTGAGCCACCAGTTTCTCCCGGTGACCTTTTGGGTGAGGCGCATTTCAAGGACCCGGCAAAGGGCAAAGTGGAAAAGAAAGCAAGACTGACCTTCCAGTGCTTCTGCCTGCGAGCTCTGAAACCTTCTCCCCACACCAGAGAGTAGCATCCTGACGCCATCTTCTAATGGTTCCTAGCCCTCTGCGCAGGGGAGGTCCTGTTCAGCTTGTTCTGAAAGAGAACCACCATCATCCCCTAGCAATTACTGGGAACTACTTTCTAGGAAAATCACAGTTTTCAATAAAGGCTAGCCCAGCTTCTAAAGAAACTGTTCTTAAAAGCTTTCTGCTCTAAACTATTTCAAACAAGAACCAAGCATTCTTCAGAAAATAGAATGCAGTGCAATTGGAAAGAGGACAGATTTTTAGAAGTGCCCCAACTATGTTTGGAAGAATACCATTTATTTGACATTAATGGGTAAGACCACAATGTTCTTGTTTTGAATTCTGTCTTTAGTAATGGCCTTATCAAAATGATCCTCTTGCATCAGCTTAACTGCTGTTTGACAGGAGATCAAATGTGGAAGTAACCAAAGCTGAAAAGTATTGCATTTCTGCACCATTTTGGCATTCAAAATGTGATGGATTGACTGTGGGGCTGAATTAAGCAAGAAAAGGGTTTCATTCCACTTTCGTCGTTTCACAACTGTAAAACAATCCGCTGGGCGTAAATGCACATCCTCTGATTCATATATAAGCAACCATTTTAAAGCTCTAATCACAGCATTAATATAAAAAGGCATCTCCACATTCATCCACCAGGGCTCCAAAGAGGTTGAGCAAACCGAGTCTGAACTTGTCTTTTGTGCCCACCAACTAAGGCCTGGCTTTTCAAAAATGGATCAAATTCAATTCAAAGTGCTAGAAATAAGGTGGTGGACAATTATTCCCAGGTAGCTCAGTGGTAAAGATTCTTTCTGCCAATATAGCAGATGCTGGTTTGATCCTTGGGTCAGGAAGATCCCATGGAGAAAGAAATGGCAACCCACTCCAGTATTCTTGCCTGGGAAATCCCATGGACAGAGGAGCCTGATGGACTACAGTTCCATGGGGTCACCAAGAGTCAGACATGACTTAGCAACTTAAACCACGCCAAGATGCATCAGATTTGATAGGGATCAGAATCTGAGATAAAATTCATTCTTCCTGTTTTGCTCCATCTCCCAATCCTTTATTAGCACATCCATCCAAAAGCAGAGATATTCCAGATTTCAGTCATATTATTCTACGTCGAGGTCCTGTTAGCATGGACCCCAGAGCAAAGTAGAATGGAGTCCCAGCTGAGCTATAGGTGTGCAAAAGATCTAAATTTTAGAAATAGTGAAAGCATTATAATAGACTTTCAATTCTTATTAGGAAACTTTCTTGAGGAAGATCGGAGACTTAAAAATGTATAAAATCACAGAAAAACGCATAGTAGCAAAACCCTGGAGGTAACCTGAAGGTCCATCAGTGGGGGAACAGTTGAGTGTGTAGGATTCCTGTGAGGCTATTGGAAAGAGTGAGCTAGGATGGTCAGCCCTAGTTAGCAGGCTCTGCACTGATGTGTAGTGGGAACACACGCGGCAGGGTGCCGTGGAGAGTTGGCACCATCCTTGCTCTCGAAGGTTTACCCCTTGCTTTACCCCTCTTCCTTACAAGCCATTTATCAGCTATCTTGTCTAATTCTTACATTTTTGAAATATTCAGCAGGAGCCTCAGCTCACCAAGAAAGCCAAAACTGGTCAACTCAGGTGAGGTATGTGCTAATCACCTTTGTTACCAGGTCATCCTGAACAGACCTCAGTCACAATCATTTATTCAACTATTGGTTTCTTTGAGACTACTAACTCTGAAACGAGGGAATAATCTCAGCATCCCCAGCATGGTATATGATATAAGGGGTGATCCATCAAACTTGGTTGAATTGATGAAAAAGTAATAGGTCCAATCACATTCCCCAGATCAGTCTCTAAATAAGTAATGGCAGAATATAAGAATTAGATGGAACATCACTGAAAACTGGAGGTGTCCTCTGCTGGGTACTTGCTTGCTTAAGTAGTCTTATGCCCTTTGAGAGCAATGAAATCCCCAATACACGGTGCACTGACAAAGGCTGAAAACGAAGCCTTTCTTGAAAGTTCCCAAAGTTGCTCATCAAGGATAGAACTCTCAGCATTTCTAATACAGTCCTCCATACGCTTGCTGAACTCTGAGCACCACTTCCTGGAGGTTGATACTCAGACTTTAGCAGCCATAAGAGAAGGGGAAAAGGAAGGAGCTGAAGGTCTGAATGAAGATGTCTGGGACCAGAGAGCATGCTGCTTCCATGCAATGATCAAAACTTCTCTACCCTGCCTTCTGAGAGAGAGAAAAGTTGCAGTGTTCCCACTGGCCTGTGGATTTTCTCCATTCTGTTTTGATTTTCCATCTTTGAAGTCTTAATTTGCCTTTTTTTTCCCCCACTTTATTTTACTTTACAATACTGTGCTGCTTTTGCCTTATGAGAGTTAACTGAGAGGTATCTTGCTACATGTCCATGACCAATATGCAGAAAAGGTCAGCATACCGATCAGCAGACCAGGCTTTGGTCTTAGAAAGACCAAGGACAGAGTCTTGGCTTTGCAGTTATTGACCATCTGACCTTGAATGGGCTTCCTTGGTGGCTCAGATGGTCAAGAATCTGCCTGCAATGCAGAGACCTGGATTCGATCCTGGGCCAGGAAGACCCCCTGGAGAAGGGAACGGCTACCTACTCCAATATTTCCGCTTTGACTTTGAATAAATGTCTTCAGCCTCAGTCGCCTTGTTCATACGCTAGGAACTGGAGTAACAGAAAGCCTCTCATAGACTGTTAGACATTGATGGGGGGGTGGGGAGGCATGAAAATACTTAGCAGTCTCCTGTGCTCATCGTTTAGTTTCAGTTTTAGTTATTATTATGTGCAAATTCCATCAGCTCTAAAAAGCACGTTTACTCCCAGCTTATCTCTGAAATCAGTCAGGATGCATCCTGTGGCCTGGGGCGCCTTACGGTCCTGTAGGTGAACCGGAGGCAGCTTGCAGTGGATGGCACCTTAGGTGTGAGGAGAGAGACTGTCGTTAGTGCCACTGATGGTTTCGGAACCGGGCTGTGCGGAGCGTCGGGTCTTGGTGGCTCGGATCGGTTTGCTGTCCTGGAGCAGCACCATTCCTGAGTGCATATCTCCTCCCCATCAGCTCAACTATGGAAGCTCAGAACTGTGGAAGCCAGTGGCTCCCTAGTGAGCGTCGAGACTGTATTCTCCAGTGTCACAAAAGATGGTGTGATAGTCACAACAAAGAAGGTCTCACACCTGAACGAAAAAGACTCCAACAAGGAAGCCGGTCACTTAACCATGACTCACACCCAAGCTCACCAGGACAGCGTCGAGCAGCTCTTCCTGGCCCAGTTCTGGCTGTGTCCATGGCCAAAGCTGTCTCACGTTCTCGGTTTCGACCATCCTTACCGTGCAGGGCTTCCTTTCTCCAAAACCCTCCAGGTACCTGTTCCCAAGCCTCTCCTCACCTGCCTGGGGTTCCCACGAAGTTTCCTTTGTGGGCACCATCTGCGTTGTCTCCACGGGCAATCTTTCTGAGGTTTCCTTATTACCAAAACAACGAGGGCTAGGACAAACCAATTTTATGAAAAAATCTAGTCTCATAAATAGTGTTCATCTATGTTCTTCTTGAAATCTCATCACAAAGCTTTGTAACCATGTCATTAGAGTGGTTTCTTTTAAGATTCGATTATAAAAGCTGGAATGATTCAAAATAAAAGGCATACTTTGCACCCCTAGCTTCCACAAGCCCTGAAATAAGTGTGATGTAATAATTATTCAGTGGCCACAAATTCCCTGTTGAATCTAGACTGTTATTCTGATCTGCTGGGAATAATACAATTTGGAGAAAATGATGGCATGTCATGGAAATTCAGGAGCCTGAGAAGGAAATTCCCTGGAGAATCCCAGGGATGGGGGAGTCTGGTGGGCCGCCGTCTGTGGGGTCGCACAGAGTCGGCCTCGACTGAAGCGGCTTAGTGGGAGGACTAGAGCTCAGGCCACTTGCATCTTCTGCCTCTGCTCCTGTCAGAGGCCGCCCCAAGCTTCCATCCCCGGGGAAGCCTGGGTGATCCATCCATCCTCGGGGAACCCAGGGATCCACAGCTGAACCCAGCTTCGTGAATGAGCTCAGGAGAGACCAGCGGAGAGCTGCGGTCAGGCACCACACTGCAGACATCATAGACTGCTGTTCTTTGAAGGCATTATTACATTTAGAGTGGATTTTACCCACCAGCAGGTAGGACTAACAGAAGCCAAGGCTTTCAGCAGTTAAAGCACATGTCGCCAAATTAGAGATTGAGAGAGGGAGGCCTCTAGGACGAAACCTGACAATAAAATGTGAGAAAAAATATCTACTTTTTTCTGCACTTTTGTTTCCGCCACCGCAGTGTCTGTGAAAGACCTGAGGCTTAACAGAGCCGTAAAGATGGATGCTTTGGATTTTTGAGGCGTCTTTCATAAAACCGTGATCATATGCTCTTCAGACAAGCCTCATGTCCCTATTTAAGATTCCTCACACTGTGACGTACAAAACTGACCCAATCGGCTCAAGAGGCGGGAAGTGTCCTAGAATAAGGGGGGATGCTTCCTGTTTTTTCCACTTTAAGACATTTAAGAAGAGAGTGATCTACAGCAGGATCAGAAACTGTGGCCCAGGGGCCAAGACTACCTGTCCTATGTTTTGTTTTGGAGAAGACTCTTCAGAGTCCCTTGGACTGCAAGGAGATCCAACCAGTCCATTCTAAAGGAGATCAGCCCTGGGATTTCTTTGGAAGGAATGACGCTAAAGCTGAAACTCCAGTACTTTGGCCACCTCATGCAAAGAGTTGACTCATTGGAAAAGACTCTGATGCTGGGAGGGATTGAGGGCAGGAGGAGAAGGGGACGATGGAGGATGAGATGGCTGGATGGTATCACTGACTCGATGGAGGTCAGTTTGAGTGAACTCTGGGAGATGGTGATGGACAGGGAGGCCTGGCATGCTGCGATTCATGGGGTCGCAAAGACACACGACTGAGCAACTGAACTGAACTGAAGCAAGTAACGATTTTTACAGTTTTTAAATGATTGACAGACAAAATCAAAAGAATCAGAATATTTCATGATATATGGGAATTGTATGTAATTCCAGTTCAGTGTCCATAAATCATTATGGGGACCCTGTAATGCTCCTTCCTGAGGTACTGTCTAAGGCTACTTGTTCACTACAGCAGCAAGGCTGGGTGCTGTGAAGGAGGATGCATGCAAAATCTACCCGGTTTGCTACCTGGTTTTTTATAGAAAAGTTAGCTACCTCTTGGTCTAGCATGCAGATCTGAGCATTTTCTGTTTAGATTGCTGTCATATGTTATATCCCAAGGCAGTAGTTGTGAATCCATAAATAAACATACTCAGCTGATTTCTCCACCTCATCCTCACAGGCCTCACAGCCTGCTGGTCTACTGTGGAGGAGCGTAAATGTGTTAACTGCCTAAACTAGGGGAAACTTTGAGGGTGGGAGAGGCAGAACAAGAGAGAGGTGAACCACAGAATAAGCGTTGATGATAAAGATTGAAGGAGTGACTTGGAAAAAACCTTATATGTGTTTCTTCTTGATGCTTCTTTTAAATACAGTTTTTGTTTATAGATCAGAGCAGTTTTTGAAGAGTTGGAATAGCAAACCACTAAGAGCATTAACCCCAAAGAATGACTTTTTGTTTCATATTTGCTCCCATCGTCAGCAATTAAAAGTCTTCAGTGGATTTTCTTGTGACGATGTCATTGACAATTGATAACTGAGTACCTAAGTAAAAAGCCGAGACACATCTTGCCTGCCTGGCCTTCCCAGACTGCAAGCTCCTCCTCCTCACCCTAACGTGCAGGTGCTCCCAAATCATCCTGGGCATTATTTTAAAGTCATATTCAGATTCATCCATATGCTTGGTTTCTACCACTGTCTGAGGCATTATGGAATGTAATCTCCGAACACCAAAGAGATGCTGAGGGGCACACTTGGTTAGAGGAACAATCACTTGTTCGGCACGGAAGAACTTTTCCTTGTTTTCTGGGAATGGCACACCGTTACACGGAACGGAAGAGAAGGAAACAAGTGAGGTTCTCTCCACATCACTGTATAGTTTCAAGTATGATTTGAACTTTCTAAATGACATATAAAACCTTCCCTTTTCTGGGCTGCTGCTGCTGCTGCTACGAAGTTGCTTCAGTCGTGTCCAACTCTGTGCGACCCCAGAGATGGCAGCCTACCAGGCTCCCTTGTCCCTGGGATTCTCCAGGCAAGAACACTGGAGTGGGTTGCCATTTCCTTCTCCAAGGCATGAGAGTGAAAAGTGAAAGTGAAGTTGCTCAGTTGTGTCCAACTTCGAGATCCCATGGACTGCAGCCCGCCAGATCTTCCATCCATGGAATTTTCCAAGCAAGAACCCTGGAGTGGGGTGCCATTGCCTTCTCCCTTTTCTGGGCTACATGCCTCTTTTCCTGTTTCTTTTTAACTTTTCCTATTAGACCATGTGCTAATATTTATTACTTGTGGATTTTACCTTTGTGAACATATGTATAGGCTTAGGTAGTTTTTGAAAGTAAGTTCGCTTTGATCCACCTCCCAAATTACATTGTGTTTACCCCATTCTGAATATGCTAAGAGTAGTTCAGCAGAAAGCATTATCCGACGAGAGAGTTTTGGAACTAGCATACAGTATAATAATAACTTTCTAGAGTGAAGAGTGTCCACATTTTACAATGGAAGGAAGAGGAACAATTTGCTATGTAGTCATATAGAGTCCTGGAAAAGGAAATGGCACCCCACTCCAGTATTCTTGCCTGGAGAATCCCAGGGACGGTGGAGCCTGGTGGGCTGCCGTCTATGGGGTCGCACAGAGTTGGACACGACTGAATCGACTTAGCAGCAGCAGCAGCAACATATAGACTCTATTAAGTACTAAGAACTGCATCTCTTTTTGCTTCATTTTCCCCCAAACCCAAAGAAACCTGAAAGCTATAGATGTGCTCACTACATTCTCTCTTTACTTCTTAGCTGTTGAGATTTTCTGTTTGGTCAGGTCTCACATATGGCACTTGTGTTAGATTTTGCTTTAAATAATAACTGAATTGCAGTAAAGGAATGTTTATTTATAGCCGTGACTGTGAGTGAACATGCGGATTTATGTAGGGCCATTTACTGAGCATTTCTTAGGCCAGCCTCTCACTTAGGATATACACAGGCAATGGAAAGTATGATACAAAACTGCCTAAGAGAAAACACGAGCTGTTTTGTTGGCTTGCTTAGCTGAAAATGCAAACGCAGGGTGGCGCTCAGTGTTGGCTGATTCAAAAGATCAGTGCTGGAGCCATTAATCCTGTCTCCATTCTGCAGTTCAAAGTGCCACCTTCTTCCTAAAATGTCATAGGATGGCGGAAGGGTCACTGTTTTTTACTATAGAAGAAAGAGAACGCCTCTCTCCGAGGTAAATGAGAAGAACTTCCTAAGAAGACCCCAATAAATAGGGCTTTTGTGTCCCATTGGTCATACTGTGACATTTACCTATTCCCGGGCCAATCCTTGCACAGGGATGGAGTTTCGGTACTTAGACCTGAGGCTCAGGATGAGCAGAGGTCAGCCCTGAGTCTCATGGGCTGTACACCTCTTTGAACATACTTCAGAAAGAGATGGAAATAGGTGTCCGCTGTCCACTTGACCCAGCTCTGTGTGTATGAAAATATAGTAATACTAATATTACAGAACAGCTGCATCTTTCTTCCTTTTTTGGCTTGTTTTTTATACTGTTGTTATGACCAACAAAGGTGACAAGTAGATGGAAGATGTTATAGGGATTAAGTTCATTATCACCACTAAAGCAATCTGAAATGACTTTTCCTTATTTTTAATTGAACTCTAAAGTAACTGTCATTCATAGTTTTTAAAATGTCTGCTGGCTAGATTGTGCAGCCTTGACCGCAACCAATTTTAGAGCATTTTCTTCATTCCACACCCATTAGGAATCACTTCCTATTTGCCCCAAACCACCAATCCACCTTTTTGTCTCTACAGAGTTGCCTATTCTGGACATTTCATATAAATGGACTCATGCAATCTGTCTTTTGGGGTCTTTTTATCCCATTTAAAAACACTGCTAAAATTTGTCTGATGTGGGATTTCCATTTTAAATGTTGCAGTTCAGTGGCATCCAGTGCCTTTACGTGTGCACTCGTCACCACCCATCTCCAGCTTTCACCTTCCCAAGCAGGAACTCTGTACCCACTCAGCAGCAGCTCCCCTCGCCTCCAAGCAGCCCTCTCAGACCCATGCTGCTCCTCTCTGAGAGGCCTCATCTATGTGGAAGAGGCCCGACCTTGCCCTTTGTGTCTGGATAGCGGCACTCGCCACAGTGTCTTCAAGGTTCATTCGTATTGTCGCCCGTATTTGAAGTTCATTCCTTTCTCTTGGTGTGTGTGTGTGTGTGTGTGTGTGTGTGTGTGTGTGTGAGTTGCTCAGTTGTGTCCTACTCTTTGCAACCCCATGGACTATAGCCCACCAGGCTCCTCCATCCATGGGATTCCCAGGCAAGATACTGGAGCCGGCTGTCATTTCCTTTTCCAGGGGGTCTTCCCGACCCCGGGACTGAACCCCAGGCTCCTGCGCTGTGGGGAGTCTACTGTCTGAGCCACCAGGAGAGCCCCCTTTCCCTCTGCCCATCCTCAAGGGCAGCTCCTTGCGGCGGAGGGCCAGCCATGCTGGACTTGGTGCGTGCATTGGGTAGGAGCCGTGAGGGCACTGGCGAGGGTCTCTCCAGGTTTGGGATTTTGAAACCCCCTCCTTTTTTAATTGACATGTAGTTGACATACGATATTATGTGAACCTAGTAAAAACCACCAAACTGTGCACTTACCTGGGTGAATCTCATAGCATCTGAATTATATCTCAACAAAGGTGTTGAAGAAAAGGGGGAAAGCTACACATGTTCAATATAACATTATTAAACATTCTTGAAACTTTTCAAAGAGGAGGCAGAAAGTTATGGCTAAGTAAACTACGGTAATTTGATGGTAACTCAAATATTATATATGCATAGAAGTAATCATGAGTATTCTTTCCTGGAGAATCCCATGGGTAGAGGAACCTGGTGGGCTACAGCCCTCGGGGGTCGCAGCTGCAGAGTTGGACGTGACCGAGCGACTCAGCACGTGTACACTGAAACCACATGGAGATGTTCTGCAATTACTGGTGTAAAAAGCACAAGACACCAAATTGGAAAAAAGAAAGAAAGAAGAATGCGCAAGGGTAATGGCCAGAAGGGAAGTGGGGAAAAGTGGCAGTGTGTTGAAGTGTTTGGCTCGGAGGCAAATCTTCAAACACTTTTTCTGTCATCATTGTTTTATAAAGACATTGCACTGACCGCAAAATACGAAGAAACGAAATGGCAAGTTCATAACTTGGAAAAAGGACTGCTGGCTGTAATACCCAAATGGGCAAATTACGGCATGTTCTTACTGTCTAGGCTTACTGCTCAAACACATGCTACTTTTTTTTAATTTAAATTTATTTATGTTAATTGGAGGCTAATTACTTTACAATATTGTATTGGTTTTGCCATACATCCACATGAATCCGCCACGGGTGTACACGTGTTCCCCATCCTGAACCTCCTCCCAGCTCCCTCCCTGTACCATCCCTCTGGGCCATCCCAAGCAGCCCCAAGCAGCCTGTAATAGAAAGCAGACAGTGTCTTCCCATCACATAAGTCCGTCACCCGGGAACCGGGAAGAGGAAGTGATCTGCAAGGATCCTGCATGTTGCTGGGCCGCTCAGCTCGGAGCAGCGTCAAAGTCTTAGGCGTCTCTGTTTTGACTTTCTGTGCTGTTTTATTTAGGAGGAGCTATTGTAACCGCTGACTGTAAACTGGGCTTAAAACACTAGAAACACCCTCCCCTGTTCTGGAGGCATGGCGTCCACACGGCCACGCTCCCTTATCGCCTCGCCCGGGTCTGGCGGTTGCCGGCGTCCCTGATTGTGAGCGTCTCACTGTCTCTGCTCCAACTCCACATTACTTTCTCCACTGTGTGGAGCTGACCCTCCTCTCCTCTTTCTTAGAAGGATGCAGGGGACTTCACTTAGCATTCAACTGGATGAGCCAGGAAAAACTCCTCTCCCCAAGATCTCTGACACCTTTTGCCACCTGAGGTGATGTTCACTGTTTTGCTGTAGAAGACAATAACCATGGGCTCCAGAAACTCAGATCCAGACATGTCTTGGGGACCACCTCTCAGCCAACTAAACATTCCAGGCTACAAACCTGGTTAAAGGGAAATTCCTGTCTCTCTCGATCTCTGATGAGTTCCTAGTATCTAACACAAGACATTGGTTGACAGACAGTGAAAGTGTTAGTCACTAGATCCTGTCTGAGTCTTTGCAACCCCGTGGGCTATAGCCCACCATGCTTCTCTGTCCGTGGGGTCCTCTAGGCAGGAACACCAGAGTGGATTGCCCTGCCCTCCTGCAGGGAATCTTCCCGACCCAGGGATCAAACCTGGTCTCCTGCACTGCAGGCAGACTCTTTACCGTCTCAGCCACCAGGTAACATTTTTGAATGAATAAATGAATGAATGCTTCCGTCTACGGGCGCAGAAAGTGTCCTGATACTGGTAGGCGATGCCCTACTGTGGAAAAGAAGCTATAGGTGAAAGGACAGCTGAGGATGTGTGAACTGTTTTCTGTTAGAATCGAGTCTCATAAAAAGTTTTGACCACAAGAAAGCCCCAAGAGAAGTAGAGATGTATCAGAACAGCCGCTGCGTGAACCTTCTCCCTGTGACGTCTGAGAAATGAAAGAAAGCGTGCAAGGAGCAGAGGACCTCATAAGGTCAGATCATCTTCAAGTCTGGAAAGACCTGAAATGCTGTCTTGCCCAGTTTCACACCCAGTGACAAATAATCACGGTTGGGAAACAGCGAGCTTCCATTTAAATGCCCCAGAGCTCAGGATCCCACCGCCTGACTGTTCAGCCCATGTTATCGTTGGACTGGCCCAGGACGGCGAGGATGAATTAATAGAAAGTAAGTGCATGTGGTGGATTACACAGGTGTCCTCAGCAGCTACAAGCGCAGTCATTTACTTTTTTAAGAACACTGTATTTGCCTGTTTTTTAAATGCGGCTGAGCTGGGTCTTGGAGGCGGCCTGCAGGCTCTCCGCCGGTCATGCGCTGGTCTCACTGCGGCGCAGGGACTCAGGCGCGGTGGTCTGTGGTCTGCGGCCCGGGGTTGGCCCTCGGCGTACGGGATCTTAGTTCCCCGATCAAGGATCGAACCCTCCTTCCCTGTATTGCAAGGCAGAGTCTTAACCACTGGACCGCCAGGGGCTTTCCTGTAAGTTCAGTCTTGGGAGTGTTTCCTAGCAGAGAAGACCAGCTTCCCATTTTGTCGATTTCTGTGAGCATATGAGGTCACTTACTTTCCTAATCCATGAGAATGCTAGGCCCTCTATTGAATGTTAGGTAATTTCTACTCAGAAGAAAAGACCAGCACCAGTGATTTTCAAATTATTGATTGAAAGCAATGTTTATTTTTCATCCTAAAACCCTGGCAGCATGTGAATGAGCCTGACATAGAAAATGCTGGAAGGCAGACAACACAGAAATGAGGTGATTTGCTGTAAGACTTATTACATTAAAGAAAAACACTGTAATTATTTTTCATATTTTTATTGAATCATTTTTTAAATGAAAGTAGATGTGAAGAAAAAAGAATCAAATAAGACATGTGGTTTATTAACACATGCAGCATTGTAAAATTTAATAAAAGGAAAAAAATGCAGATATATAGGCTTGAAAGAGGAGAAAAGACAGTAACAGACAAAAGATAAATTATTTAACAACACTATCTAGAAAATTGACTGGATTGATTTCTGACATTTTTGTAAGGAAATCTGGAACGGCAGTATCCAGGTTAGTTCAAGGAATAGTGCCTTTTAATGTCAAAATGCTTATAAGTTAAGAGCACATTTCTCACCCCATTTCTCCTAAGATGATGTTTAAGCATAAAGACATGCATTTAAGCTCCTTTGAATATTTTCAAACTGTAGGTTTTTTGGCATGAGTGCAAACTTTCTCAATATTAAACACATTATAAAGATATGATAGCTGAAATCCTTCGTGGCAAAACTCGGTAGAAAAGTCCAGACTTGATCGGATGCAGTGTCTGAGTGCAGTGTCGGGACGGGGCCTGTGGAGGCCTGGTGTGCACCTTTATGCCCTCAGATGCGGGGGCATCCTTCTCTGTGGTCCGGCAGGGTTTCATTTCTTTTGGGCTTGTGTTCCCAGAGGTTGCGTTTATGAACTGAATCAGGTTGATTTGAACCAGATTGAATCTCAGTCAGTAGTTTCTGACTAAACGAGAAGTGAAGTGGGTGAGTGACCTCTGAATTGAGTGTGGAAAGGTCTGGGTGTACGTTCAAACAGCTTCACTAGCTGGGAACAGAGCTGAGGTTTTCTCATTTCCGGTCTCAGGTTCTTTCATCAAGAAGGATTTGTCAATGAATCAATTAACTATAAAAGGGCTGAAGCAATATTGAAAAAAATACGAATGCATGACCTGTTTGCGTGCCTCTGTGTCTCTGCCACATAACTGTGTACATTTCCTTTTGTGTATAGCGTCCTCTGAGGTGTGATTTCCGCCCCTCCCTGCCATCAGTGAGGTTAAATCAAGAAAGCTCCTGGAACAGTTAAATTTAAAAAATAATAAAACATAAGAGAAAGGGCATTCCAGGTTGCATGGGAGAGGAAATTTTTAAGAAAACTGTTTTTACACAGTTATTGAATTGTGCCTGGAAAAACAACCTCAAGTGTTGATTTGTTTTGAAAAAGAAATGTCAAGAAAACATTTCCTTTCCTGCTCAGATCTGGTCTCCAGCCTCTTTGTGTACATAAATTCTGGAGTCCTGGAATCTGCTTCCTTCAGTTTTATAAAACTTTACTCTAGAAACCCAAATACTATGGCTTTTCTGGACAGAATATTTCATGTATCAGGTTTTAATGCCAGTTTTGACACAGCATCCTCTGATGAACTTGGGTAAATACATGAGATCAAACTGAGTGAATCTTGTCCTCCAGATACATTCCAGGATTTCAGTCTATCCCAAGGAAAGAGCAAATATGGACATGGTTCCCCACCCCACCCCCCCCAGGAGTTCAAGGTTTCTTTGTACCCCAAGCAAAATTTCCAGACACAAACATTTGCTAAGGAAAAGAACTCACAAACATGGACCACCTACTTAAGACTTGGCAGGCGCATCCGAAACTGCTACTAAAGACGCTGTGAGCAGGACGTTGGCTGGAGCCTGTGCCATCGTGGGCAGAGAGGGCCAGGGACGTGGAGACGGGACCGCAAACGAACTTCTGCTTTGTCCGAGAGAGACTGGCTCTGCAAGTAGGGCTTTGGCTGCAGAGTCAACTGGACATCAGAGGACCATCAGGAAAAAATATATGCAGATGCCTTCCCCAAGCGTAGGCAAGAAAATATCAACCAAGATGCTTACAAGAAGCTTTATATCAAATGAATATGAGGTCAGAGCCCAGGATACCCCAGAGACGGTGACAGCCTTCTCAGCATCACTAAAACAGCAGATCAGTCCAATCCATTCAGCCAAACGGACGGTCAACTCAGCTGAACAAATATCAGTCAAGTCGACTGCCAGACTCAGTTAACTGGGAAGCAGTCCGCCAGTACTCATGCCTGTTGTGTCTGTACGTAGCAGACACAGTGGTGATCTGGTGCTTGGGAAGACTGTGTTTTGCTAGAGTAGTTGGAGGCATAAATGCTAAATCTTTTAGAAGGTACTCCATATATTTCAGGGCTTCCCTGGGCTTCTCTTCAGCAGTAGAGAATCCGCTAGCAATGCAGGAAACACAGGAGACTCAGGTTCAGTCCCTGAGTCTGGAATCCCCTGGAGGAGGGCATGGCTACCCCGTCAGTATTCTTACCTGGAGAATCCCATGGACAGAGGAGTCTGGTGGGTCACCATCCATGAGGTCGCAAAGTCGGACACCCCTAGAGTGGCTTAGCACTATATATTTCAGTAACTTCTCAGCATCTTACCCACGACACCCTGGTATCCTTCCTGGGTGTGGACACATCTCTTCCCAACAGCCCCTCACCGCTGCCAGCTTCACCCTCTATAGTCCACACTTTTAAGTAGCAGCCAAATTGGTCTTCTTAAAGGATAAGCTATATCACGCCTTCCCCTCGATAAACATTCCCCTTTGCTTTTTCTCCTAATATGGATAAAATCCAAGCTTTTCAGTTGACCTGCAGAGATTTATCTGGTCAAAGCAGAGCCTTCCTCCAGCCCCGTGGCCTCTCTTCTGTCCTGAAACACCAAGCCTGTCGCTAATGCTGGGCCTTTGCACTTGCTGTCTCCTAAACACCTGGAAAGTTCCTTCCCTCCCTTCTCATCACTTGGCTCTGAGGTCTCCTGTCCCAGAGGCTTCCTCTGACTGTCTCAGACAAAACAGCCACTTGCTCATGCCAGCTACTCACTTTCCTACCACCCTTTCCAACTTTCCACAATACATTATTCATCCTGAAATTATGCGGTTTCTTGACTTGGTTTCATATTTGCTGGTTTCCTCTTGGAAGGTAAGCTGCGTTAGAGCAGGTGCCTGCTGTGGGAGACAGAATAATGTCTCAAAGACGTCAGCATCCTCGTCCTCAGAAATGTAAATGTGTCCCCTGACGTGGCAAAGGGGCCTTTGAAGTCATGATGACGTTAGCATCCTGAAAGGCAAACAGTTCTCTGGGTCATCCACATGGACCCAGTATAATCAAGGGCCCTTGTAGAGGGGAGGCGGGAGGATCAGAGTCAGAGAGAGGAGCTGGAAGAGAGCACGGGTGGTGGGGGTGATGTGCTTGGCAAGCGGAGAAAGACACAAGGAGCTCATCCCCTGAGCAGGTGGCCCCCAGGGAGCCCCCAGAGGCAGGGAAACTACACCCCACTCCTGTCTCCAGGAGGAGCTCACGTCGAAGCACCCTGAGCTTAGTCCAGTGAAACTAACTTCAGACATCTGACTCTCGTGCCCGTAAGATAACAAGTATGTATCATTGTGCTTACTTTCTAGGGCAGCGACGTGAAACTAATGCACACGCTTGCGTTGCCCCTTGCTGACCTATCCTGCCCCTACCTGCCTAACACATGGCAAATAGAAAATATTTGTGAAACAAACAACTGGTAGACTACACGCTGAAATTTCCCATGGGAAGATGTGAGCGCACAGGTGGTTTAGACTGTGCACACCTAGGATTATCACGTCAGGCTCCAGCTACTTTAAAAAGCTGCCACTGTGCCCCTCCCCGTTCTCTTTCGGTTATTTCCTTGGTGGGCAACAAAGCACAGTGAACTATGTGTTGATTGTATCATTCAGAAGACATTTAAAATATGACCCCTGCCAACTTCAAGTTCTGCTGTGAGCAGCTGATGAACACTTAACTAGCTGCTTGGAACCGCAGAGATTAGCATATAGGATGAATGTATGTGACTCTAAGGGAACAGACGTTCAGCACAGGCGAACGGACTGACTGGAAGGGAACAGTTGTGTCAGGAATAAGGCTCTGGTTTTTAGAATGTATCACCAGCACTGGTGTGCATGGAGTGTGCCTTTGGGAAATAGATGGTGTCCATTATGCTTCTGATTAGTTTCTTGACACGATATCCCCATGGGCTTATTTCCAAGTACAGGGAAGGAGAAATGCAATCAGGAGAAAATGTATAAACTGTAACTCAGGTCACTGTTAATATCCAATACGACTGGCTCATAATGACGTTGATCCAGGTAAATAAGCTGAAGATTAATGCCGAGCCCTTTACCAATGCTCTTTGAATATCAGAGAAACACAAAGTACAAATGTAGTGTATTTCCTCCTGCAGTACATGTTCAACCAGGGAAACACAAACTTCAAAAGGGTCAGAGATTGCATTCGAACGAAGAGCCAAATGCCACGCACATTTCAAAGACTTCTTTGCTAGAGTTGTAACTCTTGGGAGAATTCATCTTTTTGTAATCTGTCCTCCTTCTGAATTCAAAAAATACTTATAATGCTTCAAAACAGAGGCGTTCTAATATAGTACTCTAAAGAGGCTGTGGGTGTGATCATGGATCTCCTTCCTCTATGAACTCTGAATAAAATATAAACTATTTACATGGATTCAATTCAACAAGTGATTTTACTGATCTAATGTAGCATGTGGCCTCTTGAGACGTAAAGCGGAAGTGAAAGTTGCTCAGTCGTGTCTGACGCTTTGTGACCCCACGGACTATACAAACCATGGAATTCTCCAGGCGAGAACACTGCAGTGAGTAGCCTTTCCCTTCTCCAGGGAATCTTCCCAACCCAGCGATCCACCCTGGTCTCCTCATTGCAGGCAGATTCTTTACCAGCTGAGCCACAGAGGAAGCCCTCTTGAGACATAAGCAAACTTTTATAAAAATTATTCAGCCACAGTGCCTGGCATGTAGGATCTTAGTTCCCCCATGAGGATCAAACCCACACCCTCTACACTGCACTGGACCACTTGACCTGCCTCCTGAGAAACCTGTATGCAGGTCAGGAAACAACAGTTAGAATCAGACATGTAACAATGGACTGGTTCAAAATTGGGAAAGGAGCATGTCAAGGACTTATATTATCACTCTGCTTTTTTAACTTAAATGCAGAGTACATGCGAAACGTCCGGCTGAATGAAGCACAAGCTGGAATCAAGATTGTCGGGAGAAATATCAATAACCTCAGCTATGCAGATGATGCCATCCTTATGGCAGAAAATGAAGAGGAGCTAAAGAGCCTCTTCGTGAAAGTGAAAGGGGAGAGTGAAAAAACTGGCTTAAGCTCAACTGTTCTTAAAACTAAGATCATGGTATGTGGTCCCATCACTTCATGGGAAATAGATGGGGAAACAATGGAAACAGAGACAGACTGTTTTCTTGAGTTCCACAATCACTGGGGACAGTGAGTGCAGCCATGAAACTAAAAAATGCTTGCTCCTTGGAAGAAAAAGCTATAGCAAAACTGGGCATTGTATGGAAAAGCAGAGACATTACTTTGCTGACAAAGGTCTGTGTAGCCAAAGCTTTGTTTGTTCCAGTAGTCATGTATAGGTGTGAGAGTTGGACCATAAAGAAGGCTGAGCACTGAAGAGTTGATGCTTTTGAACTATGGTGTTGGAGAAGACTCTTGAGAATCCCTTGGGCTGCAAGGAGATCCAACCAGTCCATCCTGAAGGAAATCAGTCCTGAATATTCCTTGGGAGGACTGATGCTGAAGCTGAAACCCCAATACTTTGGCCACCTATTGCGAAGAACTGACTCACTGGAAAATTTCCTGATGCTGGGAAAGACTGAAGGCAGGAGAAGGGGACAGCAGAGGGTGAGATGGTTGGATGGCATCAGCAACTCAATGGACATGAGTTTGGGCGAGCTCCGGGAGTTGTGATAGACAGGGAGGCCTGACATGCTGCCATCCATGGGATTGCAAAGAGTTGGACGTGACTGAGCGATCAAACAGCAACAAAGATAGTGCTGAAGGCCTGGGGAATACACAGGGAGATAAAGAACCCAGATCTTTCCTGTGGTCGATAGGCCACCGAGCGAACCCTCGGACAACCTAACGCTAATACCTTTTCTTATTTTCAAGCAACATAAAATGTTTAGCCAATTTTAGTTTCACAAAAGCAATTTGACTGATGCAGGGAGACGAACCAGAAATACTAGGAGTAATTTGAGAAGAATACAAAGCAGTGTGTATTCAGGGGGCAAACTAGTTCTGGCAGCACATGCTGTAGGCAAGCAAGGAGTTTGCTGTAAGCTTCACGGAGCTCTGTGGAGTTTCCCTTAAGTTTCTTCGGACATTCTAGTAAAAAGGAATTGTCCTGCTCTTCTTCTTGTTTGCACTGATGTGTGCGTTTATCAGAAAGGACCGCGAAGGCTGGCACGCTGCCATGCACGTGAGTCAGACACGACTGAGCGAGTGAACAACGGCTAGATGCAGGCATCGAGTATTGGCAGTGGGAAAGGACGCAAATCCTAGAAGGAGAATGTGGCTTTATGGATGACCCAGGTGGTGCTGTCAATCACAAACTTTGAAAAGGATCTCATATAGACAGTTGAATCCATATTTAAATGATATAGGAAAGTCTGTTAGCACCATAAAAATATGAATATATTAATTTCCTAAAAAGAGCTTATACATAGCGTTGTCAATGGAAGAATTTTGCTTGAAATGCCACATTACCATATTATAGTCATCATCAGCATTATGTGCAGGACGGTCACTTCCCTGACACTTCCTTCGAGTGGAAAAACCATCACCGAATCTCAGTTGTCAATTTTAGAAAATTCTCTAGTTTTTCCTGAAATTCTCTAAATTCTTTCTTAAGGTATTAAATTGCTCCATTTTCATCCATTGCTAATATTTTTCATGTATTGGAGCATCTACTTGGCGACAGCCACTGAGGGGAATAATTTCCGGTTCATTTTAGTTCTTGTTCAGTCTTACTACCGCTCTGCGTCAAGTTGTTTGTTTGCTTGTTTTTCTCATTGGAGGATAATTGCTTTTTAATGTGTTGCTTCGACTTTTGACAATGCCAAGCAGTCGCACATATACTGCCTGTATCAAGTTCCTAAGGGATGATCCAGGAGAGAGATATATATAACTACATAACTATATGTACACGTAGTTATACAGATGGAGTATAGAAATATAGGTAGTTATATAGGGCTGGCTGAAAAGTTCATTTGGATGTTAGTAACCTGTCATAGAAAAACATATATGCATGTATATGTATATGATGTGGACCAAGTGAGGCATATATGTATACACGTGTGTATGCATGTGTATGTATATGATGTGGACCAAGTGAGGCACATTTGTATACATGTGTGCATGCATGTATATGTATATGATGTGGGCCAGGTGAGGCACATACGTATACACGTGTGCATGTGTGTGTATGTATATGATGTGGACCAGGTGGGGCACATATGTATACACGTGTGTATGCATGTCTATACATATATGATGTGGACCAGGCGGGGCACATATGTATACACGTGTGTGTGCATGTATATGTATATGATGTGGACCAGGTGGGGCACATATGTATACATGTGTGTATATGCAGGTGTGTTCATGTGCATTTCTGCTTGCCAATGAAGGAGATGTGGGTTCGATCCCAGGCTCAAGAAGACCTCTGGAGAAGGAAATGGCAATGCACTCCAGTATCCCTACCTGGGAAATCCCATGGACAGAGGAGCCTGACGGGCCACAGTCCATGGGGTTGCAAAGAGTCAGACATGACTTACCAACTACACCACGACAGCAACAAGACATGCATAAATACAGGGATGTGTGTGTGAGCTTTGGCCTAAGGAGCACAGTTCTGTTTTTTCTTGATTGTGTACTAAGAATGTTCAGAGCTATACATATTCTTACTCGTGCATACAGACAAATGCATATTTTTTTCCATAAAACACCAGTGCTGTATAGTCTTTTTAATAAAATTCTCACAGATATTTTGTTTGAAATATGAAGTTAATTCAAACCACGTGAGGAGTGAGCCCTTGCTGTTTCGCTCAGAAGCTCCAGGGCCTCGGGTGATGCTCTGTACTGCGACGTGGAGAATCTTGAACAAGTCATGTTTTTTTTCTTATCTTAGCCTTTTATTTATTTATTTTTGATGCTTTATTCTGCCTTACAGTACTGTATTGGTTCTGCCGTACATTGACATGGATCAGCCACAGGTGTGCACGATAAAGGAGTCACCTTTTGCGTCTCCTTCTAGGTCTAGGTTTGCACAGATGGCCGTTCTGTCTGTGGGGAACAGGCGGATGTGCACCGTCTTGCATTCCTGACTCAGCCTGTACCCAACCTGCTTTTCTTTGCAACTACGTCTTGCTTTCATGCCTCAGTAAGTGACATAACAATTGGATGGGTTCTCAACAAAGTGCCAGCTTCACTTCAGGCTTGATGAACAGGTGTGTGAGATCCATGATCATACACTGAGTTTTTAAAACCTAAGAAGAAGAAACTCCTTGGGAGTTACAGAGGCAGAATGATTTTTTTTTCCCTACTGCAAACAAACTTACCTGATAAATGTGGCCCCATCAGCTTGATCTTGTGCTGGTTTTCTGTGCTCCGTTTGCCTTAACTGGTGTGTTCTTTAGGAAACATGCCCTCTGTGGTTAAGGGTTTTTCTGCTCTGATATTGCTATTGAATTTTGTTTCACTCGTTGAGTTTTCTGGTTCACTTCTGGGATATTGCTATTGACTGTGTGCAAAATTATCTCCTTGGGCCAGAAAATTCATCTGAACATAGAAACGCTTGACTGCATCCCAGGAGAGAGCCTGTAGCATCTGACGAAACGAGAACTGAATTAAAACAAAATGTGTTTATATGCTATATACACGTAGTGTGTGCATTTCGGTGGGGGTGTAGGTGGTGGACAGTCATGAATGCAAGTTGAATATATCAGTGATTGGGGTAAAAATAAGAATTTCCATCACCCAGAGTAGGGTCATGGTGAAAATCTGGCTATAGCAACTTAAGGCTGAAGATGCCCCAAGTGCTGTTACTCATGTGTATAACGTCAGGTTTGCCATGAATACGCAACCACATCAAGCAGGATGCTTGAATTTTTCCTGCTCCCTAATTATACGGTGTTGGAAGATTTTTATGCAAGATACCATTAATGCCCCCCAAATACACAATGATGTATTGATGCCGTGTAACGGTGAAAAGGTCACCGGTGTGTCCACCCTGCAGCTTGGAAAGGGGGGAAATCACAGGAGCTGTGAAGTCTCCTGAGTCGCCCTCTTTGACTGCAAGCTCCTCCTCTCGCTTGAGCCCCAGGTAACCGCAAGCCTGGAGTGTAGTGCCCCACTTCTTTTCCTTCCTCTGTGTCTCGATAACACAGGCACGTGTCCCTAAACACCACTTGCTGCAGCTTTTGCCTGCTTTTGCCCTTTAGGTGCACCCAGGGTTCCACGAGCATCCCTCCATCACTGCTCTTCCCTCGATGCTGTGTTTTTGAGACTCACCCTCGTCAATGCAGGTCACCGTGGCCTCCTCCCTTTCTTGCCTTTTTTGATCCACGTGTGCACTGCAATCCATTAAGCCATTTTACACACCTTTGACTTGTTTCCAGAGTTTGCTCTGTTGATGATGCCCCTGTCGATTGTCTTACGCTAGTCATCCTTTGTACCTTGGCACAAGTTTCTGTAGGTGACAGACCTAGGGATAGCATCACTGGTTATAGGATACACACATCTGTCACTTTCCTAGATAACGACACATTGTTTTGAAAAAATTATCGTACAAATGTACATGCCCACCAGCAAAGTATGAGGGTGACCCTCAATTCACCAGCACTTTTGTTTAGCCAACTTTTAAATTTTGGCCAGCTTTTGAGCATGTAGTGGAAATGGCAACCCACTCCGGTGTTCTTGCCTGGAGAATCCCAGGGACAGGTAGCCTGGTGGGCTGCTGTCTATGGGGTCGCACAGAGTCAGACACGACTGAAGCGACTCAGCAGCAGCAGCGGCAGCAGTGGCCTCTCTTTATAATTTGAATCTGCATTTTCTTGCTTACCAAGGGCTTCCCTGGTGGCTGAGACAGTCAAGAATCCACCTGCAATGCAGGAGACTGGGGTTCAATCCCTGGGTCGGGGAGATCCCCAGGAGGAGGGCATGGCAACCCACTGCAGTGTTCTTGCCTGGAGAATCCCATGAACACTGGAGCCTGGCAGGTAGGCTGCAGTCGATAGAGTTGAAAAGAACCAGGCAAGACCGAGCGACTGACGCTCTCACTTCCTGTCTCGCTGATTAACCGTGAAGATGAACGGCTTTGCACACAGCCTGGTGATAATTTTCTTTTCTTCTTCTTGGACTGCTCATTTAAATCTTCTGCCAAGTTTTCGGTTGGGCTTATCAGCATTATTATTTCTGTGTTTAAAGTGAATGTGTTTTGCATTTTGTTACTAAGTATGATGTTTGATTTAGATTTTAAAATACTTTTTATTGTTAGAAAGAGCTTCCTTCAGATTTTAGTAGGTTGAAGGTTTTTTCATGTAAATGTACTTAAAGATTGTCAAATGCTTAATAATTTTTCAATATTACGATGAACAAATGAATTTTTCACTTGAACTAATCTTGCTTTTTTGAGATAAAACCAACTTATTTATGATAGCTTACATTTTTAAGTACCCTCCTTGTTGAAGACTTTTTTCATCTAAGCTCACAACTGACTTTCCTGTAATACAGACACCCTCTACTATCCTTGTCTCATAAAATTACTTAGAATTTTCCCTGTAAAATATTATGCAAAAGTAGAGTTTATACAAGATAGCAATTACCTACTTATTGAAGTTTCTAAGCAGTTTTGAGAAACCATCTGTGCCCATTTAAATATTTTAAATGGCTATTTCAGTTTAGTTCATTGCTGTCAGGTTGCTGAGGCTTTTAATTTTTGAGTCTTCCCTAATACTGTCTATTTATACTGTGATTGGAAAGAATGTATATTCTACAGTTTGTAAATAAAGCATTTTATATGTCTCCATTTCATAAAGCATATTAAGTATGTTACTCACACATTCTACATTTTACCAGTAAAAAATAATCTGTTTTATATGTTAATATTAGACATACTAACAGTTTTGATACCTTTATGTTTTATATTAAACATATAAATTTATAAACACTTTTATATGTTTAATCGACTATTACCAAAAGGTCCATTTATATAAAACATAGTTCTCTGTTATGGTGATTCATTGGTCTCTTCTTGTATTTGTTTCAACTTCTGATTTCTAACTCTAATTGGATATTTTGTGTTATCTGACTTGTTTCTGCCTGGGAAATTTCTGCATCTGTGTAGTATGCTTTACTGCCTATTAACATCTTTGTGCAGCATGATTTTTCTTATATTTTTATAAGAGCAGCAGGCTTTCTCTCTGTTTAGTATTTGGCTGGTCTTCATTTTACCATCATTTCACGCTCAGACATTGTACTGTCTTGTCTTAGGTTTACGTTTGCGTTAAAAAGCATGTAGCGATTTCATTTTCCAGCCTCGCCTGACACTCTGCGTCGGTTAATTCTGGGGTCTGGTCTGCCCTCGCTGACTGTGGTTTGTGCAGCATGATTTTTCTTATATTTTTATAAGAGCAGCAGGCTTTCTCTCTGTTTAGTATTTGGCTGGTCTTCATTTTACCATCATTTCACACTCAGACATTGTACTGTCTTGTCTTAGGTTTACGTTTGCGTTAAAAAGCATGTAGCGATTTCATTTTCCAGCCTCGCCTGACACTCTGCGTCGGTTAATTCTGGGGTCTGGTCTGCCCTCGCTGATTGTGGCTGTTGACACATTTGATCCCTTCCTAGCGCCGCCCCCACACGCTTCTCATTCATCCTGCTTCTTTCGAGTTTCTGTTCCGTTTGCCTTTCTCCGACTCTTTCTCTGTTTCACTCCTGCCCTTTTCGGCCGTCGCCCGAGCGCAGTTTACCAGCGCATTTCCTTCGTGCTCGGGGTACCCAGTGGCTCCCCACGGCCCGGGACTGTGCCCGCCAGGCTCCCTGGGACGCTCCAGGCAAGAGCACTGCAGTGGGCTGCCGCCTCTCCCTCCAGGGGATCTTCCCGGCCCAGGAACTGAACCTGCGCCTCTGCATTTCCTCCGCTGCAGGCAGATTCTTTACCACTGAGCCACTGGGGAAGCTGTATGTATCACGACCAAGTATACACTCACATTATTTCCATTCCAGACAACACAAGCCCCTTAGAATTTATCAGTGACAGTCACCTTCCAGTAGCTTCTGTGCAGTTCTCTACCTTAACTTCAGTTCTCTTTTGTTTTATTTTTAATGTGAAAAATCAAAATTTTTTGATCCCTTAAAGTATCATTGGTGTACATCCGTCCCCTTGTTCTCAGTTCGTCCGTTATTCCGTCTTTAATCTCCCTGCTTCCTTCTGCAGCTTCTTCGACCTGATATGGCTTTTTCTATTCATATAGAATCTTAACCGATATACCTAGAAGAGAAGAGACAGTATAACAGAATGCTCTTTCCTCAGCTCCCCCGCTATGATCACATGCCTTGGTAGAGGCCATATCACTATCCCATATTCCCTAAAGAACTGTTTCAAGCAACTACTATGCATTACATGTTTATGCTATGCGAAGTCACTTCAGTTGTGTCCGACTCTGTGCGACCCCATAGGTGGCAGCCCACCAGGCTGCCCCGTTCCTGGGTTTCTCCAGGCACCAACACTGGAGTGGGTTGCCATTTCCTTCTCCAATGCATGAAAGTGAAAAGTGAAAGTGAAGTTGCTCAGTCATGTCCGACCCTCAGTGACCCCATGGACTGCAGCCCACCAGGCTCCTCCATCCATGGGATTTTCCAGGCAAGAGTACTGGAGTGGGGCGCCATTGCCTTCTCCAGTTACATGTTCAGTCTAGAAAAAATGCAAAATATAATGAAGTGATAATGGCTCTTTTTTTAAAAAATGATGCCATATCATGATCACACTTAAATATAAAGATAATCCCTTACTGTATCAAATACTCAGTTAATGTTCAAATTTCCTCCAATTATCCCATTAATATATTTTGACAGTTGATTTTTTAAATGAAATTTCAAACATGACCAAAATGTAGCATTTGGTTAATGGGTCCCTTTTAAGAGTTTCTTTCTTTCTTTTTTTTTTTTTTTGATTAAAGGAATCAGGTTATTTGTGCGCACAGATTGAGTGATTACATTCCTTTGGTGACTTTCAATTTGTTCCTCTGTGCTCTGTGTGTCTTTTAACTTAGTGCTTATATCTGTAGAGTTGATGAGGTTCAGGACTGATATTTTTTTTTTTTGATTAAAGGAATCAGGTTATTTGTGCGCACAGATTGAGTGATTACATTCCTTTGGTGACTTTCAATTTGTTCCTCTGTGCTCTGTGTGTCTTTTAACTTAGTGCTTATATCTGTAGAGTTGATGAGGTTCAGGACTGATTTTTTTTTCTTTTTTGGCCAAAATATTTTGTAGATGCTTCTGTGGACTTTCTACTGCATTCTATCAGAAGGTATAAAATATTTCATTGTCTCTTTTTCTGTCATGTTAAAATTGATTAGTGGGTTTGGATTTTTTTTTCATTCTAATCCATTTATCATACATTTCATCACCAATCAATCTTTTTCTAGATAATTTGGGGAAAATTGATCATTGTCTATGTATATAATTTCACTAGAGTTTGCAAAAAGGTCGTGTTCTTTCTTTCTGCATTAATTAGCTGGAATTCCTTGATTAAGAGGTACCTTATCAATTGCTTGGTGTCCTGAAATGCAGTTTACACACAAAGGCGGAATCCACATCCCCTTCATCTGTTTTGGGTCTCCTCCCATCTGGGCCTCCGAGGGCGCCGAGCAGCGTTCTCTGCGCCGCACAGCGGGCTCTCGTCCGTTACCTGATACGCGTGTGCGTCTGTGTGTGTCTGTGTCAGGCACTCAGTCGTGTCTGACTCTGCGATCGCATGGAATGTAGCCCGCCAGGTTCCTCCACCCATGGGATCTCCAGGCAAGAATACTGGCGTGGGTAGCCGTGCTCTCCTCCGGGGATCACCCTGACCCACGGCTTGAAGGCAGGCCTCCGTTGCAGGCAGACAACTTACCAGCCGAGCCACCAGGGAAGCCCCATCTATTATACACATTCTATTACTAGCATGGGATGTCGGTCCCAATCTCCTTTCCTTCATCAGTGTCCAGAGTGATTAGTTAGTGCCATATGTTAGCAATCTGTGGAAGCAGATTTTATTTCTTGGGCTCCAACATCACTGTGGACAGTGGCTGCAGTCATCAAATTCGAGAAGCATGCTCCCTGGAAGGAAAGCTTCTAAGCTTTTAAAAAATTTTTTTGACAAATTTAGGGAGCATATTAAAAAGAAGAGACTTCACTTTGCCAGCAAATGTCATTACAGTCAAAGCTATTATTTTTCCAGTATCATATATGAATGTAGGAGCTGAACCGTAAAGAAGGGTGAACAGCAAAGAACTGATGCTTCTGGACTGTGGTGCTGGAGAAGACGCTTGAGACTCCCTTGGATGGTAAGGAGATCTAACCAGTCAGTGGTAAAGGAGATCAACCTAGAATATTCATTGGAAGGACATTTGCTGGAGCACAAGCTTCAATACTTTGGCCACCTGATATGAAGAACCAACTCATTGGAGAAGATCCCGATGCTGGGAAAGATTGAAGGTGGGAGGAGAAGGGGACGACAGAGGATGAGACGGACCCCAGGGACTGCAGCACCCCAGGCTTTCCTGTCCTTGACCATCTCCCAGAGTTTGCTTAAACTCATGTCCATGCAGTTGATGATGCCTCCCAACCATCTTATTCTCTGTCTCTCCCTTCTCCTCCTGCCTTCAATTTTTCCCAGCATCAGGGTCTTTTCCAGTAAGGTGGTTCTTCACATCAGGTGGCCAAAGTATTAGAGCTTAAACTGCAGCATCAATCCTTCCAGTGAACATTCTGGGCCTATTTCCTTTAGGATGGACTGGCTTGACTCCTCGCAGTCCAAGGGACCCTCACGAGTTTCTTCAGCAGCACAGCTCTAAAGCATCAGTTCTGCATCACTCAGATTCTTTATGGGCCAGCCTTTAGTCTCTCCCACCAGAGAGCTTGCACAAGCCTCTTACCCTCATCCATCAGAGGGCAGAGAGAATGAAAACCACAATCACAGAAAACTAACCAAAAGGATCATATGAGTCAGTCTTGTATAACCCAGTGAAACTATGAGCCATGCTCTGTAAGGGTCACCCAAGACGGCTGGGTCATGGAGAGTTCTGACAGAGTGTGGTCCACTGGAGGAAGGGAATGGCAAACCACTTCAGCATTCTTGACTTGAGAACCCATATACGACACTGAAAGATGAACACTCAGGTCGGTAGATGTCCTGTGTGCTGCTGGGGAAGAGCAGAGAAATAGCCCCAGAAGAATGAAACGGTTGAACCAAAGCAGACGTGGTGTCCGGCTGTGGACGTGTCCGGTGATGCCAGTGAAGCCCCGTTCTGTAGAGAACACTGTTGCACAGAAATAGCTGGGCCCGTGAATCCCGGCAAACTGGAAGTGGTTAAAGAGATGGCAAGAGTGAGCATTGACGTTTTAGGAGCTGATGAACTAATATGGACGGGAATGGTTAAAATTTAATTCAGACAAACATCATAACTACTACTGTGGTCCAGAATCCCTTAGAAGAAACGGCGTAACCCTCAGAGTGAACAGAAGAGTCTGAAATGCAGCAGTTGGTTGCAGTCTCAAAGGTGGCAGAATGTCTTGGTTCTTTTCCAAGGCAAACCATTCAGTGTCACAGTAATCCAAGTCTGTGCCTAAACCACTCATGCTGGAGAAGCTGAAGTTGAATGATCTGTGAAGACCTACAAGACCTCCTAGAAGTAACACCAAGAAAAGACATTATTTTCCTCTTAGGGGAATAGAATGCCCAAGTGGGAGGTCAAAAGATACACGGAGTAACAGGCAAGCTTGACCCTGGAGTACAGAATGAAGCAGGGCAAAGGTTAACAGAGTTTTGCCAAGAAAACGCACTGGTCATAGCAAACACCCTCTTCCAACAACACAGAGATGACTCTACACATGGACATCACCAGATGGTCAACACCAAAATCAGATTGTTTATATCCTTTGCAGCCGAAGATGGAGAAGCTCTATACAATCAGCAAAAACGAGACCTGGAGCTGCCTGTGGCTCAGATCATCAGCTCCTTATTGCTAAACTCAGGTTCAAATTGAAGAAAGTAGGGAAAACCACTAGGCTCTTCAGGTATGACCTAAATATAATCTCTTATGATTATGTAGCAGAAGTGGCAAGTAGATCCTTTGAATAGAGTCACCAGATATGTGTACTCAAAGCCCTTTGTTTAAAGTCACTGAAATAAATCTTATTAGCATAGGTAAGTGTCCAACTTGATGTATAGCTAGTTTCCTTTGATTCATTCTGTTTAATAAATCTGCAAAACATTTATATGGATGCAAAGCCAAATTTGTACATAAGGATAATTCAGATAATCCAGCCTTAATCCCTGTTCATTCCACTGTGTTCCATTTCTGCCCCATAGGTAAGCAGTTTGTTTAGTTCTCACATACATTTTCATTATTTAATACAGATACATATTTGTGTGAGTGTAGTATGTATATATGCATACTTATAGATATACAGGCTTTTAAAAAATAAAAGTAGCATCTTTCTTTTCATCATGAATAACAAGTCCTTCTTCCACATCAATTGATACAATTGTGTCTTTTCATCTTTGGACTAATTGATTTGTACATATTGTTCCTGCCTTGCCTTCCTCCTATAAATTCTACTTCATCCTGGTGTATTTGAATTTGCATATACTGCTGAATTTGCCAGTTTTTTATTTATTTGTGTGAGTGTAGTATGTATATATGCATACTTATAGATATACAGGCTTTTAAAAAATAAAAGTAGCATCTTTCTTTTCATCATGAATAACAAGTCCTTCTTCCACATCAATTGATACAATTGTGTCTTTTCATCTTTGGACTAATTGATTTGTACATATTGTTCCTGCCTTGCCTTCCTCCTATAAATTCTACTTCATCCTGGTGTATTTGAATTTGCATATACTGCTGAATTTGCCAGTTTTTTATTCATGATTTTTGTTTCAATGTTTATGAGGATATTGGTCTGCTTTTTTTTTTTTTTGTCTTTGTCAGTTTTGGTATCAGGACGTGCTGGTCTCATAAAATGAACTGAGAAGCGTTCCCTTCTCTTCTGTTTGTTGGAAGAGATTGTGTAAACTGGAGTTATTCCTTCCTGAAATGTTTGGGAGAGTCCTGCAGTGAATAGCGTAGGACTCTGTGCCTAGACGTTTTGTTTCAGGAAGCTTTGGTTTTTTGCAGTAAGTTAATTTCCTCCCTGCGTACAGCTCTGTTTCGGTTGCCTATTGGTGTCTTGTTTATTCCCTTTGTGTCTCATGTTCTGTCCTTCTCTGCCTCCTTGTTAATATTTCCTGTGCAGCCTTACCTTGTCTTCAGTGTTTTGAACGTCCAGCTTCACGGGGGTTTCAGTGGTTGCTCTAGAGGTTACACACATTTCCAAGTTATCACAGTGTGTGATCTCGTTTCAATAAGTTACCGCATCAAGGTGATTGTAACCACCTCCCCGTCCTGAGGCCTCGCTCCCACTTCCACCCTCATAACAAAACTGCCTTAAATATTACTTGTACATGCAGTGAAACCACATTAGACAGCATTATAATCTTTGATTCTAATCATCAAAAGTAATTTTTAGATTTAAAGTAAGAGCAGTTTTTGAATTCACCGCCTCTGTTGCTCTTTGTTTCTTATTGACATGTTCCTGAATTTCAGTTACTCTTCCTTTGCTGAGACTCTTTTCCTCCATGAGCGTTTGTAACAGCTTGCTGGAGCATTTTGTGGGAGCGCTTTAAGGTCTTCATCAGAGAATTCCAGCGTGTGAGTCATCACGGCACTTGGCCTCTTTTGATGATCCTCATCCCAGTGGAGATTTTCCCAGTTCTAGAGACGATGAGCAATTTCTCATCATATCCCGGACATGTTAGGTTACGAGACTCTGCTTTCTGTTTAAGTCATCTGTTGCAGCATGCCAACAACCCCTTGAAGTTTAGAATGCGTGTCTTGTGGGCCGTAGTTCAAACAGCGAGTTCATTTTCAGAGCCTCTGAAGCGCTGCTTGCTTCCGCCTGCCTGCTTGTGTGCACAGCAGCGGCTGGTCTGAGACCTGGGCGGGGTTCAGGTCTCCTGTTTGGGTTCTGCTCAGTTTCACTCAGGAGCGGCTCCAAGGTGTGCCCTGGGACTTCTCACGCCGACTTAAAGCCTTGCTTCACCCAGGTCCTCCTGATGCATCATCCTTCCCCACTGTCTAGCCCTTAGTGTTGGCAGGAGAGGAATAGTGGACTGAGCCCCCCGGGATGGTCTGTGTCACCCCAGAGCTGACAAAGGGCCGGGGAAGTGTTTGCTTAAGTTACTGCAGGGCAGAAGCAGTCAGCCAGGAAGGTGTCCTAACAGCCTCTGCTAGTGCGGGGCACGGGGTATATGTGCATGTATGTGTGTGTGGGGGGGGTCCGGGGTGTGTGTGCATGTGTGTGTGCATGTGTGTGTGTATGTGGAACCCAGGGCATGTGTGTGGTGGGGGGGCCCGGTGTGTGTGCATGTGTGGGCGCCCTGGGGTGTGTGTTCATATGTGTGTATGTGTGTGTGTGCAGGGCCTGGGGCATGTGTGCATGTGTGTGTGTGTGTGGGCCCAGGGTATGTGTGTGTGTGTGCATATTTGTGTGTGTGTGCGGGGCCCGGGGTATGTGTGCATGTGTGTGTGCATGTGTGTGTGTACAGGGCCCGGGGCATGTGTGCATGTGTGTGTGTGTGCACGTGAGGTGCCCAGGGTGTGTGTGCATGTG
>SJYC01129947.1:0-67289 GCA_006408675.1 Madoqua kirkii | reverse complement strand
GCATGTGTGTGTGTACATGTGCATGTGTATGTGGGGGGGGGCCCAGGGCATGTGTGCATGTGTGTTTGTGTGTGGGGCCCAGGGTATGTGTGTGTGTCTGTGTGCGGGCTGTGGGGTATGTGTGTGCATGTGTGTGTGTGCATGTGTGTGTGTGTGTGTGTGTGCAGGGCCTGGGGCATGTGTGTGTGTGTGGGCCCTGGGGTGTGTGTGTGCATGTGTGTGTGGGGAGGCCCTGGAGTGTGTGTTCATGTGCACGTGCGTGTGTACACGTGTGTGTCTGTGTGTATTTTATGAGACAGCTTCTTTTTTTTAACGTAAGTTTGCCTGTATTTATTTAATTCAATCCTTCAAGTGTCCTTGGCTTTTTTTTTCATGCATTTGGAATAATTCCAATACACTTTTGTTTATACTGTGTCACTTTTATTTCACGTGCAAGCAGACTGAGTAGATGAGCATTTTATTTTTCTAAGGTAAAAAACTAAGCTCCTTAATAAATAAACTAAGCTCTTTAACTTTTTCTTGCCTTTATCTTTAACATTTAAATTACTTGAGAAAAATCATAATGGTTTTCATGGTTTATAGCATTTTGTTATTGGATACATTATTTTTAAAAGATTAACACTCACAATTATAAGAGAGCATAATATAAGTCACTCACATGTGTAAAAGTAACAAATGTGTGTGTAACATACATGTGTGTGTATGTTCCCAGTCTCTCAGTCGTGTCCAGCTCTTCGCAGCCTCATGAAATGTAGCCCCAGGTTCCTCTGTCCATGGAATTTTCCAGGCAAGAATACGGCAGTAGATTGTCATTTCCTACTCCATATATATGTGTGTATACATATATGTGAAATATAGCTCATATTACTGTTAATCTAGTCACATTAAAAGAAATGTATTAAAATATTCAGCCACTAGCTTATCTTTGATCTCTGGCATGTTCAAGTTTTCATATGTTTGCATATATCACATACTACTTTATTAATACATATGATAATATGATCAATTACATAATTTTTTGTTTCCCTAACGTGTTTACTGTATTTCTTAATTATTGACTTGTTCTTTATCTCTAAAACCTTTGGTTTCTACAAATATTTTTCCTCTCTTATAAAAATGATCTAGATGCAATTGTTTCCTTTGGAAAGAGATCTATAGGTTGTAGCAAAACCCGCTTCAGAAAATGTGTATGAAAATTGATGACTGACAGCAGCTTTCACTTTCCTGGTGGAATCCAGCATCTGATAAAGCGTCTGCATCTGAAGCAGATGGGCAATCATATGTTTTCTTACAGGTCAAGGGGAGACAAGCCTGTGCGCTTGGCATGCGCTGGCCATCACGGTTGAGTTTCTGGGCGATGAGAGTATCAGGCTGAGCTCAGGGACAGACAATTTGGAAACAGCAGATTTAAGAATCAATTTAAAGAGTTTATATATTATATGTAAGAAATTGCTTTCTATTTCTTATCAGCACCATGCAGCTCCTGTCTGTGGACAGAGCCAGAAGCTTCTGATGGCGTGTGGGGACATTCTGAGTCAAAGCGCACTGCCTGCCGGTGTTTTCAACTCTGGACTTAGCAAAGTCAAGACGACCCTACCAACAGCTTTCGTCCCCGTGGTGAAACTCCCAGAACGTTTTCCCGATCACCGATTCCCCCCTTAATTTCATCGTGCCCTGTGTTAGTAAGACACTAGCCAATGTCCATACAACTGTGCCAGGGACAAGACGATGCAGGAAACCAGAAGACCTGGTTTTAGCTAGATGCGGAACCCTGTCTCAGAGGAGAGCCTTTTATCAGGGAGCTCCCTGTTACTTCTGAAAACAATGCTGGTATTGCTCACATGTTCAGAAGAGTTCTTCAGTGTGTTCCCAGCCTGTCTGAGATTCTCAGGGCAAGTTACTAAATGGACCATTTCCGCTTTTGTGGTGGAAGGCTGATACGGGAGCTGTGGCCCATGATGCCAGTGGGCTCTCAGAGTCTCTTCACTTTCCCCATCCTTGGGGCAAGCTGCCCTCCTCAGACATTTGATCCAGTGATCAAGAGCTGTCAATACTTTACCTCCAGGCATCAACTAAACAGTCTCAGCAACAAAGAAACGTGGAGTGCGGTGAAAAAGTCACAAACCAAGTCAATCTTTTGTACAGTAAGGGCCTCAACTAAATGCCCGAACCAGAGATTCTGCTCACACTTAATCGATTGTCACCATGTCACACAGGCAGCCCTAACTTCAAGGTGGGCTGGGAAACCTCTGACGCCCCAACCTCACTGTGTTTCCATTTGCAAAGGGAGCTGGAGGGGAGAGCATGGAAAGCTAGTGGAAACATGTGCCCCTGTGTTTGATATGACCACTTAAGTTTCCTTTATATGAGGACTGCAGATGTGGGACCGCCTTTCCTTATTATTACAGGTCTGTCTCTGTGTGTGTGTCTTTGACATATAAGAAAAAGGAAGAAACACGTGTACGCAACAGCCCATATACGCAGCAACAGAAAGGAAACTTACCACTCTACAGCGATGTTTGGTTGCCAGATGCGTTTCGTTCTTTTCTTCCTAACCCAACTTCTGCCATCCTATCTCATGATCACACCATTGTAATATCAGGGAGAAAACGTAAAAATGAAATCAATACTGAGCTACTCTCTTCTGAAACACATTTGGCTATACAGGAGGTTAGATTTACTGTAAAAATAGGACTTGAGCACTTGGCACATTACAGACATGGAGGAAATAGTTTTCTTCTGTAAGCTTAGCTTATATCCTAAAAATAGGGTCAGAAGCAAGACCCCGTGACCACCTTGTGTGTGTCTTGACTTTGTCTGCCTCGAGGAGGAGGGCTTCCCAGGTGGCACAGTGGAGAAGGATCCTTCTGCCAACGCAGGACACCAAAGGGACGGGGTTCCATCCCTGGGTCGGGAGGGGCCCCTGGAGGAGGGAAGGGCAGCCCAGGCCAGGACTCTTGCCTGGAGAACCCCACGGACAGAGGAGCCTGGCGGGCTGCAGTCCATGGGGTCACAGGGAATCAGACACAACCGAGCGGGCGCGGAAGTGCAGACCTCGAGGAGGAGCAGATTTGTCTCCACGTGTTACCAAGGAAACGCACAGACTGTGGCATCCGGGTACTGACGTTTCCCCTTGGTCTTACTCATCTTAATAAAATAATTATGGCAAATTCAACTGGACCTCATTGTTAGGACCATAACGAGGACTGAGTGAGCTGTAAAAACCGCGACAGCATCTCAACGACTTTGAGCAAACCCTTCTCAGAAGAGGCCCTTGTCAGAGATCAGTTGGCTTAGAGGTGGCATCGAAACCTGGCATTCTGAAAACCTTAAGAGAAATATAAGCAGAGCTGATGTTTTGTTAAAGATATAACAAAAGAAGAAAGTGAAATGTTCTAAGGAACATTTTCCGCACGGCTCCATCCCGCAAACACTGAATAATTATTTAGATGCATTCTAAGTGTGATGTGTTAACTGGCGGGCTTCCCAGGTGGCGCTAGTGGGCAAGAGCGCAACCGCCAATGCGGAGACGTAAGAGATGCAGGTCTGATCCCGGTCAGGATGATCCCGGAGGCGGGCGTGGCAGCCCACGCCAGTGCTCTTGCCTGGAGAATCCCATGGACAGAGGGGCCCAGCGGGCCACAGTCCATGGGGTTGCAAAGAGTCGGCCATGACTGAAGTGACTTAGCACGCGCATGCTATTGAGATGGTAAGAATTAACCCCCAATACCTGCTCCTTAAAGTTGGAGTGTGCTCTCTGTTATGTTTATCGGCAGCACAGTTTTTTGAGGGATGACAAGGAAACACTGTGTATAACAAACTCTAAAGCTGGACCATGTGGTTTCTGCTGTTCCTTGCTTTCTTTTATTTTTAAGCTTAGCAAGTCAAACCATCATTAAAATGCCTGCAGATTGCTGTGATTTTTTCCAAGGCAATGAGTGGGGTAAATCCGGGCTATTGTTTGCTTCCATCGTGTCATAAACCCATATGTTCTGAATCACCACTGAACACAGTGACCTTCGAACACTTACACAGTGGCAAGGCCAAACAGAACTTGGCACCAGGTGTGAATTAGACCTTAAGACTTTGCTCTAAACAGGCATGCAAAGCATTTCAATAGCTTTCTATTATTTACATACTAAAACAATAGTGCTTTGGGTATGTTGAGTGATGTGAACCATCCTGTTAAAATTAATTTCAACTGTTCCTTCAGATTTTAAAATATGGCTTCTGCAAATCTGAAAATTACCCACGTGGCTGGCATTATGATTTTACTGGACAAGACTATGCTAAATCCTCCCTTTTCTCTCGCTTCTGATTTCCCACGACAGTGTGGCCTATGGCGTGGGTTAGAGTCACATCAGGAAAACAGGAGGAAGACTGGCGTTGATTTCGGAAGAAGCGCACCTGGGCGGCGACATTTCCGTTCTGGAGATAAATGAACGGTCTCCAAACTTGGCTCTTATTATAAGAACTATTGCTGATGTTCTGAGCAGGCAGAGTCTAAGGTTTCTCTCCTTGAGAGTCTTATTTCAGGTCAAGGGAAAGATCACAGGGTTTGCATTTTTAAAAACAAGCCTCTGGTAAGTTTTCTGACCGTGAGGATCGGGAGGCCCCTAATACAGGGAGATAAAAACACAAATTTTTTTGAGTCACTTGGGAAATTAGTTGTCATTACTATGAAGTGACACAGACTTTACACTGAGGACAAAATCTATAAAAAATTCAGCGTGTGTGGTTTACAGGAAGAAATTCTGGAATGACAGCTCTATCCTGCTGTAAAAGCAGCAGCAGCTTCACATGCACTTTTACTGTGACCTCCGTGAACCGTAAAACAGCCTCTTTCAGGCCCGGATCATTCCTTCCAGTCCTAACTAACTAGTAGAAAGTGGCGGTATTGTATTTAATGGAGGGAGTGAGCGAGGCTCTCATGAAGCCCTGTTGGATCCGCATCAGCAAGAGTGTTCCTGGCACCTGAGTGCTGACATCCTTGTTCAGGGAAGAAATGCATGAGGAGCCTAGATTGGTGTAACAAACAAGAGAAGAAAGGAAGGATGGAGGAGGCAGAGGGGAGAAGAAAGGAAGGCAGGAAGGCAAGCCCCACCTGAGTAACAGACAAACGAGCTTTGCTGTGTGGCTGATGTGTCAGCTTCACTGGGCACATGGGCACGAGGGCACAGGCCAGGTTGTATATTCAATGCCATTGGTGTGCAAGCATTATGTTTATGATTCCCAAGACCTCCTGAAAGTGGCGTCTCTCAGATTCGCATCTTGCGGTCTAGGGGAGGGAGATAGCAGCATGCAGCAGGCATTTATGCCACATGCTGATTACCCAGGGGAAGGGCTTCATCTTCTGTGAGGTCCCACGCCCTGAGCTGTGGCCTGTTTTTCCCTTCTTCTGTGTGATGGGCCGTCTCCCTGCATATCAGCACCTCCACTTGACAGATGGGCGAGAACAGGGAGGAATCCAGTCTTGTCAACACTACCGGATGCCTGAAAGCTCTGCAGAAATCTGTGGCAGGGGGGAAGCCCAATGTCAGCGGTGCGGTGGCCCGGGATGGCTCAGCTTACTCGTTTTATAAACAACAGTGGCCTCCAGGGGAGGCCTGGGGCCAGATCACACGGGCAGAGACGAGTCTCTGAACCATGGGGTGCTCTTCTGTGATTTCTCCTAATCGCAATGAGTCGGCTGTTTGACTTGGGTTGAGTGGACACTATTGACTTGTGGGTTTCATGTCTGTAAACACGAATCACTGAGAGTCAGCAGCGCTGTGTTTCAGAGGCGGGTTAGCGTCTGAGTCCACACAGTGGCCAGAGTGCACCCCTAAACAGCCACATTTACACCCACGTCGATAGTGAATTTACACACATCACCTTCACAAGCACATGATCTTGCCTCTCACCCCCTCCTGTGAGCATGCACATGTGGGGGACACACATGCACACATATGTATACACTCACCTGTGCACACATGCACACACATGTGCACACATGTGTGCACACACACATGCATGTACTGCACACACGTGCACACACATGGGCACACAGGCAGGCGTGTGCACACACACATGCACACACACATCTAATTTGCATTACTCTGATTTGGATAATCACCTAATTTTTCAACACCACCCAACAGACCCCCTGCTCCTCTGTTATCAGCACGTGGTACTGCTTTCCCACATGGTTCATGTCGAAGGGGAAGCGGTGGTCCAGTGAACAGAAGACTGGGGAGGGGGTCTCCTCTGGACAGCTTGAGGATTCAAGCCCCTTAGAGACACAAGCCGCCTCATGAGCATCAGACCCCTCCATCTCTGCCTCCAGGGTCCACAGGAAAGAGATGCTTGCTTCTGTCCAGAGTGGCACCTGCTTTGCCCACATGTTTCCCCCTTCGCATAAATAAGAAGCGGCAGGTGGGGAAAGCCAGTGATGACTGAGTGTCTTGATATCTGGTGCTGCATTTTCTTGTCTTCTTGTCTGTAGAAGACTCTAAGCAGCATCTTGCCTGGAGTTTGCATTTTAGCAAGTCTTCCAGGCTTCTCAAACAGTGAGAGAAAATGTCTGTGTTTCCAAGCCACTAGGCTTATTTGTTATTTTACAGTGCTGTTTCTGTGTTGCTGCGTACCTGACAAAATGCTTAAAGACGAGCTCTGTCATCTGTGGTTATGAGAGCAGGCTGAAATACCATGCCTAGGAGTAACACGAAACAGCACGCAGATAACACATTAGTGATGATAAGATAGGATGGTGGAAGCCTGGAATCTGGACTCCAGCCTGCAGCATCCAGTGGAAATTGCTGTGATAAGGAAAATGCTCTTTATTCCTGCTCTCCAGTGTGGCACCCAGGAGCCATATGTGGCTCTTGAGCACCTGAAATATGACTCTTGCAAGGGAGGAGTTTGTCATTTTAAAAAAAATGACTTTATTTACATTGAAATAGCCATGTGGATGGCATCACTCTGTCTAGAATTTTCCAGAGAGTCTCTTTGTGTTTCAAACTTTAATGTCTCAAAGAAGAAACTGTGATAATTATTAAAGGTTCCAAGCCACATTCCTTTCAATAATCGAGCAATAGAAGTAAATCGGGTCAGACAGTGGGAACAGTTGATATAAAATCTTGCTGAAATGGGATCCACCGTCATCATTTACCATCTTGGACACTTAGGATCTCTGATCCTCCGTTTCCTCGTCTGTATAAATAAGTGATGTAAATAAACGTTGAACACTTAACTTAGGTAACTTAGGAAGCATCTGAAGACAAGAGATGCTGAAATGAATTGTGCCGAGATGAACAGCTCAGAAGGGGAGCTGAAATTCAAGCCCCTGTCTTCTGATGGCGCGCGTGAGCTTTTCACCGGCTGGGCCGGACTTGGAGGATGAGAGAGAAGCATCACTCCCCCTGTTTAGGAATCATCTCTTTCTCATAGTCATTCTACACACCCCGGAGAAATTTAAGTACTTCCTTGTGATCAATTTCCTTAATGTCTCATCCGATTGGCTCCTTCAATGCTTTCTTCCCGGCTGGTAACTGCCAGTACCACATGTACACTCATTTTAATTGCAGCTTGCAAACAGACGTCCATTTAGCCTTTTCCAATCAAGATGGCAATTCCATATCATCCTGTAAGAAAACAAATGAAAAACTCGTGGAGGACAGTAATTATCAGCATTAGGCATGTGGCATAAAAATGTCTTACTCTGTTTACTAAGGCCATCATGGCAAGCATTTTTTTTCTATTCAAATTAATTTCTGTTGGAGCAGGTGCTTTGCAATGGTGTGTTAATCTCCGCTGTGCAGGAAAATGAACCCGCCGTCCATGTGCACACCCTCCTTGGCTTTGCTCTCCTTCCCGCTCCGACCCCCGCGGAGCGCTGAGCTGAGCTCCCTGTGCCGAGCCGCAGGGTCCCCTTAGCTGTCTGTTTCCCAGGGTGTCCTCATGTCAGTTCCAGGCTCCCAGGAACTCCCATCCCCCTTGGTCTCCATGTCTGTTCTCTACGTCTGCGTCTCTATTTCTGCTTTGCAAATAAGACCACCTATAAAATGGCACAAACATTTCAATTTAGTCATAATTATATCCCAGTCATTTTATTCTGGGTAAAACCATGCAGGGATTTTCATTTGTCCTGTGGCAGTGTTAGTTTTTCCATGGAAATAATTTATAGCTTTGTAAAATTGCCTACCTTGATTTTTGATGAGTTGAGATGCTTCTAGCAAAAACTCCTTCCTTGTCTACACCTGAAATTAAATTCCACAGAATCTGACAATATCCGTATTGAGGTTGAAGAACACTGAATTTCTCATCCTCAAATGACAGTGCCACAGACGCCAGCGCACGTCCAGAATGAGTGATGATTAACTACCCTGCAGGGACCCATTAAAGCATTTTCCCCATCCACTAGCTCATTTCCTAAGACTCTTGGGATGAACGATTCCCTTCAAACTCTATCTCATATGTAGATACTAAAAAACTTCCTGAAAGTGTCCAACTCCAGGAAGCCTAAAAAATGGTGAGGTCTGAAAAGAATGCTTTTGTTACTTGATGTGCTTGTCGACACAAGTTACATTTTACTTGAATTATGACAGGGATGGTACATGTACCTTTTATGTACTAGAACATACCTGGACATTGTCTAAACTGTTTTCACATCTGTCTGATAGAGTTTTAAAGAAAAATATTTTTTCCTTATTGCAAACTTAAGCCAAAAATGGAAACATTTTGAAAGGCGATTTTTTAATGGAATCTTTAAGTTTTATGCTGAGTTTTCAAACCATAATAGATCTGCAGTTATTAAACCATCATGATTTTAAATAGCAGTGACTGTATCTACAGGACAAAACAACGCTGTCTAGACGATTTTCTAAAAGACTGTTAAAAAAGGGGAGTCTGGGAAGGAGACGGAATGCAGAGAAAGGTGGTTGTGGTGGACACTCTCAGCAGATCCGTGACATCGTCTAGAGCAGCCGCCCTCCCTCCTCGGGTTGGTGGTTTCTCTCTGAGGTGCCACCTGCATCTGGGGCTCTCTGGGGGACTGGTGCTGGTGCCTGGAGCTGCTTGGCTCCCAGTAAGCTGCAGCTCCTGCGGGGTTTATCGCCTGTAGTGGGGACCTTAGCAAGGACCGTCTGCCATCTTGCCTGAGATGAGAGGCCTCCAGGCCCAAGTAACACTCTCCAGCTCCCCTAGAGTCAGCATGGCCCAAATCTTGCCCCTCCTCTGCCCTACTCCCTCCCTTGTTTCTTAGGGGAGGGAGCGCTTCCCAGCCCATCACAGCACATAAATCCTTGAAGACTTGACTTTGCTTATTATGTCTGTGGATTTCAAAGCATTTTGTCAACCTTACGTTTTTCATCTCCGAATGAGCAGGTGAGCATTTTTGTCCCAATACAAGAGGCTCAGAGGTTATGTGACTTGCCTGGGATTCACAGAGAGTGAGACGACCCTCCCGGGACCACGCTGGTAACGAGTGTGTTTCCGCCTCCAGGGCAGGACTGTCGCCGTCTGATGCAGCTGGTCTGCGTGGACTGCGCTGCTCCCACCCACGCACCTGCAGTTCAGGTCGCGCCTGCTGCTCTTTGTCACCCAGGATGGACCCAGTCTGCAAATAAAGTTATTTTTCTGCAAGACAAGATGCTGGTTCAAGGATTTTATTTGAAGATATCTATTACATAAACGTTCCTTTGACTCTGTGCTTTTGAAAGGGCTCAGAACCTTCTGCTTAAGGAGTCTTAGGCAAAGAAAAAGAAAAGTTGTTTTGGAAACAACATGAAATCCTTTCCAGTAGACTGAGTCCATTTCCCTGTGGAAACAGAGACTGGATTTATCACAGAAGTGACTCCATCTCCATGATGGAAGTGCAAAGCCTTTCTTACTGTCTACTCTTGTTGGGAAAAAAAAAAAAGACAATATATGCTGATTCCTTCATAAGTATAATAAGCTCCTGGGCAATACTGTAATTTTGTAAATTTGAATTGTAATTTATGTTAGATAATGGGTATCATTTTCATGAGCCACAAGTTAGATTTTTATTCACAATTACGTTGTTTTTAAGGAAGTGTATCTATTAGGTATTTTTGTAGCTGACTGCCTAGTGGATGACCTAGTTTGAGAAAGCGATCCAGTCTCTTAGAGAAGCTGAAATTTATAGTCCTTCCCTTCTATGGAGAGAGGTACATTTTCGTAATTGTTTGTCTTCCTTTTAGTGTTTATGAGACAGATGTTAATTCCTTATAGTTTCTTTATCTTCTAAATCACTCGGGCTTTGATACCTCTAGGACCATAATAGTAGCAGTTTTCTGTGGCTCCCAGTTTCGAGCTGGTGAGTTACCTGCTCTCTCCCAGCAGCAGCAGCTGCAGGAACTGCTGGAGCCCGCTGCTCTCTGACGCCGTCTTCCAGTTAAAGGAGACGATGACTTTGTCACAGTGGATCCATAATGCCAGTGCTTTGGCCAAAGAGAGAAAGGAAACAGTGTCTCAGTGAAGTCCCAACTACATGAGCTAGACATTTGTAATTAAAAACAGATAAATACAAAGGTAATGAGAGTGACTTGGTAATGAAAAACAAAAACGAACGCCTCTAACGAGGAGAAGTGCAGGACCAGTGTTCCACTGGTGAATGTCACCAAGCATTTTAAAATGGATCAGCACCAATCCTTCTATTAATAAAGCTCTTCAGGAAAGCAAGGAGGGAGGAGCACTTCCTAACTCACTCTGTAAGGCCAGCATTACCTGATAACAAATGAAGCCCGAAAAGAAATTAGAAGAAAACTGTAGATGAATAACCATTTTAATACTGATGCAAAAATCATCCAGAAAATGCTAACAAGCTGGAGCCAGTAGCCTTTAAGAGTACTCGACATCAGGATCACATGGCATTTATCCCAACAAAGCAAGACAAATTCAACTCAATAAAATTCAATTCAATAGCATCAACCTATGTAATACCCTACATTAACAGAGGAGAAGGCGATGGCAACCCCCTCCAGTGTTCTTGCCTGGAGAATCCCAGGGACAGGGGAGCCTGGTGGGCTGCCGTCTATGGGGTCACACAGAGTCAGACACGACTGAAGTGACTTAGCATCACATTAATTGAATGAAAGGAAACAAATATACATGATCATCTCAACTGATGAAGAAAAATCATTTGAGAAAATCTGATACAATTTCATGATTAAAAACAAAACAATCAAAGTAGGAATAGGCTGCAACTTCCTCAACATGGTAAAGGACACTTAGAAAAAACCCACAGCTAATAAGATAGTCATCGATGAAATAAAACACTTTCTCTCTGTGATCAAGTATAAGGCAAGGATGCCAATACTGGAAGTTCTACAGAGCCATTAGGCAAGAAAAGGAAATAAAAGTCATATAAATGGGAAACAAAGAATTAAAACTATCTCTATTTGCAGATGACATGATCTTATTCATAGAAAATCCTAAAGAACCCAAAAGAATCTACAAAACAAACAATTAAAATTAATAAGTGAATTACACAAAGTTATAGAATACAGGATCAATGAGCAGATATCAGTTGTGTTCTATAGATTAGTAATGAATGAATAATCAATAAAAGGAAATTAATAAAAAGTTCTATTTATAATACCATTAAAATACTTCAGAATAAATTTAACCTAGGCGGTGCCTAACTTGTATAGTGAAATCTACAAAACATTGCTGATAGAAGTTACAGACAATCTAAATAAACTGAAAGTTAACTCATGTTTGTGAAATGAAAGACTTAATATTGGTAGGATGGCAATACTTACCCCAAGCAACCTACAGATCCAGTGCAATCCTTATCGATATCTCAGTGGACATTTTTGCATAAGGTGATCCTAAAATTAACATGTAATTGCAGGGCAGCTCAAATAGCAAAAAGAATCTTGAGGAAGATTGGACAGTTCACACTCTACAATTTCAAAGCTTAGGACAAAGCTACAGTAATTGAAATGATGTGAGACAAGCAAGAGGACAGACGTGGAGAAGCAGATCAGATTGAGAATCTGGACATGAACCTGGGACTCCCTGACCAGCTGTTTTCCAGGAAAGGTACTGTGCTTTCTATTGGAACACAATCCTTTCAATGAATATTTCTGGAACAACTGGGTACGGAGCATGCAATAAAATGAATTGGACCCCTGTCTCACACCATACATAAAAACCAACTTAAAATGGATCAGAGGCCTAAGTGCTAAACTTTTAATGAATTTGTCAATGAATTCTTAAATGATTCCAAAAAAAAAAAGGAACAAAAAATAAATAGATAAACTATAAAATTAGCTTTATCAAAATTAAACATTTTATTTATCAAAAGGCAGTATCAAAAGAGTGGAAAGACAACCAACAGAATGGGAAAAAAAAAAAGTCTGCAAATCATATATCTGATATGGGTTTTCAGACCTACAGGACCTTTTAGAACTAACACCCAAAAAAGATGTCCTTTTCATTATAGGGACTGGAATGCTAAAGTGGGAAGTCAAGAAACACCTGGAGTAACAGGCAAATTTGGCCTTGGAATGCGGAATGAAGCAGGGCAAAGACTAATAGAGTTTTGCCAAGAAAATGCACTGGTCATAGCAAACACCCTCTTCCAACAACACAAGAGAAAACTCTACACATGGATATCACCAGATGGTCAACACTGAAATCAGATTGATTATATTCTATGCAGCCAAAGATAGAGAAGCTCTATACAGTTAGCAAAAACAAGACCAGGAGCTGTGGCTCAGATCATGAGCTCCTTATTACCAAATTCAGACTCAAATTAAAGAAAGTAGGGAAAACCGCTAGATCATTCAGGTATGACCTAAATCAAATCCCTTATAATTATTCAGTGGAAGCGAGAAATAGATTTAAGGGCCTAGATCTGATAGATAGAGTGCCTGATGAACTCTGGAATGAGGTTCGTGACAGTAGACAGGGATCAAGACCATCCCCATGGAAAAGAAGTGCAAACAAGCAAAATGGCTGTCTGGGGAGGTCTTACAAATAGCTGTGCAAAGAAGAGAAGTGAAAAGCAAAGGAGAAAAGGAAAGATATAAGCATCTGAATGCAGAGTTCCAAAGAATAGCAAGAAGAGATAAGAAAGCCTTCAGCAGCAATCAATGCAAAGAAATAGAGGAAAACAACAGCATGGGCAAGACTAGAGATCTCTTCAAGAAAATTAGAGATACCAAGGGAACATTTCATGCAAAGATGGGCTTGATAAAGGACAGAAATGGTATGGACCTAACAGAAGCAGAAGATATTAAGAAGAGGTGGCAAGAATACACAGAACTGTACAAAAAAGATCTTCATGACCCAGATAATCACGATGTGATCACTAATCTAGAGCCAGACATCTTGGAATGTGAAGTCAAGTGGGCCTTAGAAAGCATCACTACGAACAAAGCTAGTGGAGGTGATGGGATTCCAGTGGAGCTGTTTCAGATCCTGAAAGATGATGCTGTGAAAGTGCTGCCAAATGCCAGCAAATTTGGAAAACTCAGCAGTGGCCACAGGACTGGAAAAGGTCAGTTTTCATTCCAGTCCCAAAGAAAGGCAATGCCAAAGAAAACGAAAGAGTCGAAAATGCAGGACTTGGATACAATCTCAAAAACGACAGTATGATCTTTGTTCCCTTCCAAGGCAACCCATTGAATATCATGGTAATCCAAGTCTATGCCCCGACCAGTAATGCTGAAGAAGCTGAAGATGAACAGGTATATGAATACCTATAAGACCTTGTAGAACTAACACCCGCAAAAGATGTCCTTTTCATTATAGGAGACTGGAATGCAAAAGTTGGAAGTCAAGAAACACCTGGAGTAACAGGCAAATTTGGCCTTGGAGTAAAGAATGAAGCAGGGCAAAGGCTAATAGAGTTTTGCCAAGAGAATGCACTGGTCATAGCAAACATTCTCATCCAACAACACAAGAGGAGACTCTACACATGGTACATCACCAGACGATCAATACCAAAATCAGATTGATTATACTCTTTGCAGCCAAAGATGGAGAAGCTCTATACAGTCAGCAAAAACAAAACTGTGAGCTGACTGTGGCTCAGATCATGAACTCCTGATTGGCAAATTCAGACTTAAATTGAAGAAAGTGGGGAAAACCACTAAACCACTCTGGATCATTGAAAAAGCAAGAGAGTTCCAGAAAAACATCTATTTCTGCTTTATTGACTATGCCAAAGCCTTTGACTGTGTGGATCACAATAAACTGTGGACAATTCTGAAAGAGATGGGAATACCAGACCACCTGACCTGCCTCTTGAGAAATCTGTATGCAGGTCAGGAAGCAACAGTTAGAACTGGAGACTTGTTCCAAATAACAAAAGGAGTACTTCAAGGCTGTATATTGTCACCCTGCTTATTTAACTTAAATGCAGAGTACATCATGAAAAACGCTGAGCTGGAGGAAGCACAAGCTGGAATCAAGATTGCCAGGAGAATTATCAATAACCTCAGATATGCAGATGACACCACCCTTATGGCAGACAGTGAAGAGGAACTAAAAAGCTTCTTGATGAAAGTGAAAGAGGAGAGCAAAAAAATTTGGCTTAAAGCTCAACATTCAGAAAACGAAGATCATGGCATCCAGTCCCATCACTTCATGGGAAATAGATGGGGAAACAGTGGAAACAGTGTCAGACTTTATTTTGGGGGTCTCCAAAATCACTGCAAATGGTGACTGCAGCCATGAAATTAGAAGACGCTTACTCCTTGGAAGAAAAGTTATGACCAACCTAGATAGTATATTGAAAGCAGAAACGTTACTTTGCCAACTAAGGTCCGTCTAGTCAAGGCTATAGTTTTCCCTGCGGTCATGTATGGGTGTGGGAGTTGGACTGTGAAGAAGGCTGAGCACTGAAGAATTGATGCTTTTGAACTGTGGTGTTGGAGAAAACTCTTGAGAATCCCTTGGACTGCAAGGAGATCCAACCAGTCCATTCTGAAGGAGATCAGCCCTGGGATTTCTTTGGAAGGAATGATGCTAAAGCTGAAACTCCAGTACTTTGGCCACCTCATGCAAAGAGTTGATTCATTGGAAAAGACTCTGATGCTAGGAGGGATTGGGGGCAGGAGGAGAAGGGGATGACAGAGGATGAGATGGTTGGATGGTATCACTGACTCGATGGCCTTGAGTCTGAGTGAACTCCAGGAGATGGTGATGGACAGAGAGGCCTGGCATGCTGTGATTCATGAAGTCTCAAAGAGTTGGACACGACTGAGTGACTGAACTGAACTGATACTTTATTAAAATTAAAAACCTCTTCAAAACATAATGTCAAGAGAAGGAGAAGACAAGGCACAAAGTGAGAGAAGATATTTGCAAAAGACATATCTGATAAAGCACAGGTATCTAAAACATACAAAGAACTCTTTGTTAACAATGACAAAGAGACAACCTGATTTAAAAAATGGACAAAAGACCTGATTGGACACACCTTACCAAAGAAGATACACAGGTGGCAGATAAACATAGGAAACATTGCTGGAGAGAATGCGAAATGGCACAGTCACTTCAGTCACTCTGGAAGACCATTTGGTAGTTTCTTACAAAATTAAACACACTCTTGCCATATGATCTAGCAAACAAGCCCCATGCTATGATCCAAATAAATTGAAAACTTACATCCACCAAACACTGCACATAGTTGTATATGGCAGATTTACTCATAACTTCCAAAGCTTGGAAGCCCCCAAGATATCCTTCAGTGGATGAATTGATAAATAAACTGTGGCAACACAGACAATAGGACATCAGACAGCGCTAAAAACCTGCCTGCCAAGACAGGAGACATAAGAGACCTGGGTTCGATCCTGGGTTGGGACGATCCTTTGAAGGAGGGCACAGCAACCCACTCCAGTATTCTTGCCTAGAGAATCCCCATGGAGCCTGGAGGCTACATACAGTCCATAGGGCTGCTCAGAGTTGGACACGACTGAAGTGACTTAGCATGCACAAAAAGAAACGAACTATCAAGCCCTAAAAAGACATAGAAGAAAGTTAAATACATATTACTAAGTGAAGGAAACCAATCTGAAAAGGCCACATGCTGTATGATTCCAACTACATGACATTCTATAAAAGGCAAAACTAAAACTGAAAAGATCAGTGGTTGCCAGGGGTTAGGTGGGAGGAAAGATGCATAGGCAGATCAGAGAAGATTTCTAGGGCAGTGAAGCTCTTTTGTATGATACTATTAATATAATGGTGGATGCACGTCATTATACATTTGTCCAAATCCATAGAATGTACAACAGCAAGAGTGAACCCTCATGTAACCTATGGACTTTGGGAAATAATGATGTGTCTATGTAGGTTTATTATAACAAATAGAAAATAGCCTGCTCTGGTGTAGGATGTTGGTAATGGGAGGTTGTGTGTGTCGGAGGGGGCAGGGAACAGTTAGGGTATAGGAACTCTCAGTATTTTTCATCCACTTTTGCTGTGAACCTAAAACTCCTCTAAAAAACAAAGCTTGTTTTTAAAAAATATAAACCACTACATTAAGATTCTTATAACTGTATACAGTATTGTGGTTAATACTTCAGGCTTTTCACTCAGGCTATTGGAGTTTAAGTCCTAATAATACTTTCCCTGTGACTCAATTTCTTCATCTCTGAAATGGGGGTAATAAGAATACTTTGGGGCTTCCCTGGTGGCTCAGTGATAAAAGAATCTACATGCAAATGCAAGAGATGCAGTTTGATCCCTGGTCTGGGAAGATTCTGTGTGCTGTGGAGCAACTAAGCCCATGTGCCACAACTATTGAGCAACTATTAGAACCTGGGGGCTGCAACAAGAGAAGCCGCTGCAATGAGAAACACCAGTGCTGCAGCTAGAATGTAGACCCTGCTCACAGCAACTAGAGAAAGCCCACTCGTAGCAACATAAAGACCCAGCGCAGCCAAAAATAAATAAATAAAAATTTTTTTGTTAAAGAGAATACCTTATCTTAGGAGTTAACCAGTGGTCCTGTGGCTAAGACTTCACCTTCCAGTTCAGGAAACGTGAGTTTGATCCCCAGTCTGGGAACAAAGGTTCCATATGCCTCAGGGTGTAGCAAAAAAAAAAAAAAAGGAATACCTCATCTTGGAATTTTCCAGAAAAGTGAGAGATTTAAATTGGTCAATCTAATGAATATCTCACAGTAAGTTTTAGTTCAATAAGTCTTAGTTATTCTTTCTTTCACAAATTTAAAAAGTGTTCTTATCTGCAACATCTTGCTGAATTATCCCAGCCTCCCTGCAAAGTCCCCAATCTGCAGGTGAAGAAATGGCAGCTCAGAGGGGCTCAGTGGTACCCACGGTCTCACAGTTTGTAGCTGCAGAGACGAGACTTGAGGACTGACTTCTGTCCTCAAGGTGCTCTGCAAGTTGGTTTCCACTATTTTTATCATCAACCTTCTGACCCTCATGATATCCTGGCTTCACGGCTGCTCTTTGTCTTTGCAGATCCCTCACACAACAGAGACAAGAAGTTGTGGGTAAAGTAGTGAGTCCAGGGAGGATCCTGGAGACATATTCTTATAACAGATACCACCCCATGGGGGAGGTAAGCACAGACACATGGTCGGGGGGTTGGTGGTGGTTACAACTGCTTCACGGTGGGCAAGGGATAGTTCACTGTTGATATCCACAGACCAGAGGGCCTCAGAATGAGAAGCTGAGATTTGTCTGTGCACTGAGGTCAAGGGATTCACAAACATCATCCTGTGACCATCACTGTTATGGATACAAATCTAGTGATAGAAATAAAAAGGCAAATCAACAACCAAAAGAAAAAAAAGGAAAAGAATGCCCAATCAGTTTTTCTAGTGTAAACATGGATCGAAATTAAATGTTACTCTTGCTCATCAAGTCTGTTGGCTGCTTTAAGTAGGGCAGGATCAGTGTGTACATGGATATAAAACACAGTGGAGAAGCCTTCTGATTGAATCCTGTTTAGCTGAAAGGATGATATTTCCGGTAGGATACAAGAAGCACAGGCAACAGCTCTCAAAAGAAATATTTGTATTGCTATGAAGATATGTTTAGTGGTTTCTGAAACTGGATACAGTAAAAAGTATATATATATGAATATATGTGGTGTGTGTATGTGATATTATGTAACACTTCTTTTGAAGTATAAATTTCTAAAAATAGAATTACTGGGTTAAACAATCACTTACATTTTTTATATAAATGCCACACTTGCCCTCCAGCCAGGCTTTGCCACTTATTTCCTCAGTCTTGGAGAATATATTAATATTCTCCAGATTTTTTTCAAAGAGTACAAGAAAGAATTTACACTTTCTTCTGTAACATTCACCCCAAAATACTAAAGTCTCTTAGATTTTTTTTTTTAAACAAGATCCAGTAAGATCCATGAGAAGTGCACGTGCTAGTGTCAGAGCTGAGATATACTTGGCTTGGCTACTTGCTCTGTGACCTTGTCCAAGACATTTAATCTCTTTGTTCCTCAGTTTTTTTATATGTGAAAAAGGAATAGCAGTACTTCTCTTGCAGTTTGGTTGTGAGAGTAAATGAAATAGGCTACACTTTTACTGATGAAGCAATAAATAAAATGATAGCTCCAACTGTGATATGCTGTTTATATCTCTCCCAGGACTCAGGGCACTGCATCTGATCCAGTCTCATCACAGAAAAGCAAGCACATAGTACCCACGCGATGAGTTATTAATCTCTTCCCTCACTTAAGTATTATTACTGTTATAATAATGCATTTTTATCCATAGATATTCCATGCAAAGATGAAAGTCAACTGAGACACAGAAATTTGTCTCAGAATTGAGACAAAATTGAGACAAAGTCAATTAAGACACAGAAATTCAAATAGAATTTGTTATGCCAAATTATTATCATTTACCATAATTTTTATCATTCAGATAATTCTGCTATACAGAAATTGAATGTGGAGGGTATCATATGCTGAAGACTGCCTTAATATGTCTTATCTTGGTTCATTGCTTATTTCATTCTCCCTTAAAGGACCCTTAAAGGACTTTATTTCATTCTCTCCTTAAAGTTATTAACTTGGTCTTGATTTAGAAATTTCACTGTTCTATGAAAGGGAATACCCAGACTCTTCTCCAATTTTGGATCCATGGACATTAACAAAGGATATTTTGGAGATTCAAAGAAGACCTCACAAAATAAGCTTATCCTGAAGTTTCTGGCATGATTGAGTGCCACAGCAAAGTCCAGAAGTCTGGTGGCTATCTGAAAATTGTGTGATTGGACAATGTTCCGGAAGTGTTATTCTGCATTGTTGAACTTGATCATTCTCAATCATTTACTTGTGAAGTTCAACAGGGTGTCCTAGCCTGGGTGGTAGAGTAGATCTTTAAAGAATATGGGAGAAGGGACAGTTATAATTCATTGGTTTAGTCTTTCATTTGTGTGCTAACGAACAGCCAAGAGTTGAGAGTTCAGTATCTTGATGAAAGAAACATTACCTTAATTAGAGGCAAGCAAAGGATCTTCTGATTGATAACCTCAGTCTCCCCTGGCTGTTTCAGATCTACCAGTGGATGAGTGAGATAAGGGAGAAGTACAAGGAAGTGGTGACACAGCATTTCCTAGGAGTGACTTATGAGAGCCGGCCCATGTATTATTTGAAGGTGAGTGAGAAGGCTGAGAGTTACAGCCTTATCCAAGGATATTGGCTTACTATTCAGGGGCCAGTCAGAAGCACGGACAAGGTTAAAGAGACAGGACAGAGAGATGCTGACTTTTCCACCCTAAACTGGACTTTTAAGCCTAACAACTTGTAAATGCTTACATATTAATCATCTGGGTGGAATCATATGCAGAAGTAAAGAGAACTTGGAATGGTTGGGTGACACCTCAGGCCTGCCTGCTCAGTCGCTCAGTCATTTCCAACTCTTTGCAGCCCCGTAGACTGTAGCCCATTGGGCTCCTCCGTCCTTGGGATTTCAGGCAAGAATACTGGAGTAGGTTGCCATTTCCTTCTCTAGGGAATGCTCCTGACCTAGCAATCGAACCTGCATTTCTTCAGACTCCTTCACTGGCACTAGGATTCTTTACCACTGTACTAACTAAGGCCCAGAAGTAAGAACTTACTCTTTAGTTTTCTTCCTGCTGGGCCTCACTTGTCCCTGGTAAAACTGAGGAACTTAGAATTGCAGATAGTGGTTGAAAAGGACTTCAGACGTTCTGGCTGAGAGGTTTCCAGACTGTGTTCTGTGAAGGCCTGGATGCCTCCAGTGCTCCCACAGTTGGTGGGGTGGGGGCAGGAAGGATGGTCTGCGTAAGGGTGAAATTCCCAGTTCACTTTTCATGCTTTTGAGTTTTTACAAAATTGTTTTTTTTTTAAACACACTCAGTTCAGTTCAGCTCAGTTGCTCAGTTGTATCCAACTCTTTGCGACGCCATGGATGTCATGCCTCCCTGTCATGCCAGGCCTCCCTGTCCATCACCAACTCCCAGAGTTTACCCAAACTCATGTCCATAGAGTCGATGATGCCATCTAGCCATCTCATCCTCCATTGTCCCCTTCTCCTCCTGCCCCCAATCCTTCCCAGCATCAGAGTCTTTTCCAATGAGTCAGCTCTTGGCATGAGGTGGCCAACGTATTAGAGTTTCAGCTTCAGCATCAGTCCTTCCAATGAACACCTAGGACTGAGCTCCTTTAGAATGGACTGGTTGGATCTCCTTGAAGTCCAAGGGACTCTCAAGAGTCTTCTCCAACACCACAGTTCAAAAACATCAACTCTTCAGCATTCAGCTTTCTTTAACACATCCATAAAAATATTTGAACATTATGGACATCCTTTATTTTTGGTTCCCTCATTTTCTGAGGGAACAAAGACCCAGAGAAGTAAAGTGACTTGTGCAAAGTCACAAAGTCAGATCATAGCATAGCCAGAGGAATAAGCCATTTCCAAAGTTCTCTGCCCCTTTTGCCTATGACATAATGAAAAGGGTTTGAGACTGATTAACCACTTTTCCATAGACTCTCAGGTCTGGACCAGTGATTTTTCAACCTTGATTGCTTAATACTAATGCCCGGGTCCCATTCACAGAGATTCTGAGCCAATTGCTCCAGGATGGGTCCCAGGCACTGCTTGAAAGCTCCCTAGGTGATCCTAAGGTACAGGCAGGGCTGACAACTGCTGCACCTAATCAGTGGGTTTTCAAAGGGTGGCCCTGGACCAGCAGCATCAACATTACCTGGGAACTTGTTAGAAATGCACATGCTTGGACCTAACTGCTGATCTACTGAATCAGAAACTCTGGGGTTGGGCTCAGCAATCTTTGCTTTAACAAGCCCTCCCCCAGGTCATTTTGATGCGCACTCAAGTTTCAGAGGGCTTCCCTGGTGGCTCAGATGGTAAAGAATCCACCTGCAATGTGGGAGACCTGGGTTCAGTCCCTGAGTTGGGAAGGTCCCCTGGAGAAGGCATAGCAACCCATTCTAGTATTCTTACCTGGAGAATCCTCATGGATAGAGGAACCTGGTAGGCTACAGTCCATGAGGTCACAAAGAGTTGGACATGACTGCGCAACTAAGCACACACACGCACAAGTTTCAGGGCCACAGTGCATTTCTAACAAGTTCTCAGCTGGTGCTGATATTACTTGCCCAGGACTGCTCTTCAAGAACCACCATCAAAGCAGTTTGGCATAAAAGCTAGCATTATTTGTTTGCTGCCCTCTTACTATTTACTATAGACATGTTATTTTGCAAAGCACATCCTCAAATTTTAGTTACTCACAGTTACAAAGAAGTCTATTGACTTCAAAACAGAATTTACCCAGGAGTTGACTGCTATGTTAAACGTGGGCCACCTACCTACATGACTTTCCATAGGCTGTCAAGCTGAGCTGAGTCAGCCAAGAAGACATCTAAACATCCTTTGCACAGGACATCTTTTAAAAAAGAGAACTGGCATGTAATAAGGAGACAATAAAGAAAAACTTATGGTCATAGATATATATTCATAAAAGAGGGAACTATAAGACAGAGTTTAAGGTAAAAGGTAGATTAGGAGCTTTGAAAATGATGAGGCTAAAAGGAAAAATTCCTTGAATATGATGAGTTCAAGCTGCATATTTCAAAATTTGTAACTTTCTCATAGAGACAGAGGGAGAACCTTCATCAGTCCAACTCCCAAGAGCTTTCAGTGAATAAGAGTCCAGGACATTTACAAAACAGAACCAGATGTGACTGTTATAAGCATGGACATGTTCACAGCTTCTCCACCAAAGAGAATCTGTAATTGCTAGGTTAATCCATAACTGCCCCGAAGGAGGAGGGGATCTCTATTGTTTTAGTGAGGCTGACCTGATAGACGAGAATGACAAGTGGAAAGAGGAGAAAGACTGGGTCAGCTGGGACTGGAGGAGTCTCTAAAGAAAGAGGAAATTAATGAATTTAATAAGTATTGCAGGACATTGTGTATTTGGATCCTTTCGCAGTTTTCAAGAAGCTTAAATGTAGTGCATGTGTATATGTTAAGTCACTTTAGTTGTGTCTGACTCTTTGCAGCTCTATGAACTATAGCCTGCCAGGCTCCTCTGTCCATGTGATTTTCTAGGCAGAAATACTGGAGCGGGTTGCCGTTTTCTTCTCCAGGGTATCTTCCCAACCCAGAGACTGATCCGGCATTTCTTACGTCTCCTGCATTGGCTGAGGGGTTCTTTACTGCTGAGCCATCGGGGGAAGCCCTTAAATGTAGACTGGGATTCAATTTTACTTCCTTTGATTCTGGAATGTTACTACCTGTGTACTTTTTGACTCTGAGTGAACTCTATGTGGGAAGGTTTTCTAAGGTTTATGGAGATTTAGCGTCACAGTTTTTGCCTTTATTTAAAGTTAGGGAATAATTTAAAGTAACAGGGAAGACAGGGAAGACCAGGCTTTGTGTGGAGGACGCAGGGGAGTCAGTAAGTCGTCCTAAGAACAGAGAGCAAGTGTAACCATAGGAGAGTCATATTGGTGGGTGTCTTTGCCAGCAGCCTGGCCTCATCCTTGAAACCACAGAATGGAGGGAGACAGGTGCCCCTAGGGGAATAAAAAAAAAATCTAATAACTTTTCACAGTGGCTTGCAATCATAAGCAGTTGTTTGATAATGGAACACAAATGTCCCCTCCAGATCAGCCAACCATCCAATAACCCCAAGAAGATTATCTGGATGGACTGTGGAATTCATGCCAGGGAATGGATTGCCCCTGCCTTCTGCCAGTGGTTTGTGAAAGAAGTAGGTGTTTTTAACTTTCTCACAATGACTAGTTGTGCTTAGTTGCTCAGTCGTGTCTGACCCTTTGCAACCCCGTGGACTGTAGCCTGCAAGGCTCCTCTGTCCATGGGGATTCTCCGGGCAAGAATACTGGAGTGGGTTGCCATGCCCTCCCCTAGGGGATCTTCCCGACCTAGGGACTGAACCCACGTCTTCCACGTAGCAGGCGGATTCTTTACTGTCTGAGACACCAGGTGGTTAACGACCCTGCAAAACACCTGTCACGTCTCGGCCGTTTGGAGAGCACGTTTCTTTTCACATGTTGGCAAGGCAGCTCTCCACTGAGCTGCTCCTTCACCTCAAAGTGAATGGAATTCATAAGTAGGTTCACTGAAAACTGACTTAGATGTTCTGTTGTCTTTATAGTGCACCCCAAATCATTTTTATTGGAAGATAAACAAATCTAAATGGAGAAGAAAATACATCTTGGGAGTCAGAGATGAGTTTGAATCCCAGAGCCATCTCTTTCTGATAGTCTGGTGCACAATTTCTAACTCCAGGACCCCTAGTTTTTCACCTGCAAAAAGTGTATGAAATGACTACTTCAGTGCCTGTTGTGTGGATTAAGCGATTAACACATAGAAACTATCAATACCTTGCACCGTGAATTCTCATATATTACCTATACCCCTCCTTAGGGAATAAGACTATAAAATTAATATAAGATACCTTTGTGTCAAGCCTTTTCAGAAGCCCAAACAGGATGACATCCACAAGGAGGAATTCTCAAAGTGTAGCTCCCAGACCCATAACATCAACATAACTGGGAGCTTGTTAAAATGCAAATTCTGGATTTCACCTCATACCTCGTACCTAGTGAATTGGGGCTGGGGGTAGAAATGGGGGCTGTATAGCCAGGTGGGCAGTATGTTAACAAGCCAGATTCCAGGTGATTCTGATGCATGCAGAGGTTTCAGAAAGACCACAACATTGAACAGGACAATTGAGGCAGGATTGATGGCCAAAGGCCACACCCATCTCCTACAATTAAACTGAAATTGTCACAAAATTGAGAGAAAAGATCTCTTCCCAGGATCATTCCAAATATTTGTCTATTAAATGTCCAGATTCTACAGAACTATAAAGACAACTCAAGGATAAGAAGGCTCCTTAAAAACCTGGACTTCTATGTGCTTCCGGTTCTTAACATAGATGGTTACATCTACACTTGGACGACTGTGAGTACACCGAGTTTGGTCCTGGGATGGGTTCACGAACTAGATCTTGACTCAGGTTCATTTTCTGACTTCAGTCACTGCAACTATAAATATGTTTTGTGATCATTTAAAGGAAGAAACCTCATTTGGGATTAAAATCCACATTTTTAAGTCAACAATCTAAGTTAAGTTTAGGATTGAGGAGGCTGAAGGCCTTTTTTGAACATTTCTGTTTGGTTTTGACATATTCCCAGTTTTTCAGCCAGACTTAATGTTTCTTCAACTCCATCTCTTTAACATTTGTGGATTGCCTGTCACCTGATAAGGATTATGGTGGTATAAAATTACTACACTACCATGTATCCTTAAATCAAATTCTTGAAACATGAGTGGCACAAATAATCTACAAATTCTTACCCAAACTTTATTTTTCCACAGCGGTCATGCATATGGAGTTGGGGGCAGGGGAACAGCTCATAAAATTCTCTTTTTTGGCTGCGTTGGGTCTTTGTTGCCTTGTGCAGCCTTTCTCTGTTTGCAGTAAGCTTGGGGTACTCTTCGCTGCTGTGTGTGGACTTTTCATTGTGGTGGCTTCTTCTGTCTCCGAGCACGGACTCGAGGGTGCACAGGCTCAGTAGCTGTGGAGCACAGGCTTAGTTGCCCTGTGGCACGTGGGGGTCTTCCTGACCAGGGAATGAACCCTGCATCGACAAGCGGATTCATATTCACTACAGCACCAGGGAAATCCAAGATTTTTATTTAATAGACAACTTTCTCTTTTAAAATGTTTCTAAAGCATACCGCTCCAGAAGTCAGAGCCCCTGTTTCTAGGGAGTATTCGTTCCTCCCACTTCTTCCGGCTCCCCCAGACTTTCAAGGGACCCCTTTCTCTGTAACGGCCTCTCTGGCCCAGTATGAATCAAGCTCTTCCCTCCTGGCTTGTCTGGTGAAACATGTCTTTATCCCTGTCTCTACTCATCAGTTGTCTGCTTCCAGAAATGTGCACAAACCATCTCTAATGCGCCTGGAAGAGCCTTTTTCCATCCACCAAGCCATTTCTCTTTCATTCTTTATCATTTGGACCTTAGACAAAATGACTCTCTGAAGCTTTTCCTGATTAAGCAGATCACATCCACCAGGCACTATTAATCTGCCCCTGAGGGAGAGGCCAAATTACCCCTGCAAAGTGATGGTTTACACACATGTGCACTTAGGGTTGTACAGATGTTCCTGTTATTGGGGGTTACTAACCCATCTGGGGGACTAAAAATTAAATTCACTAGCTTCATAATATTGAGGCAGGTTCTTCCAGACAATCCTAGGAACTATTTCTCATGTTCAAGGACCACCCATCATCACTAACACTGTGGTTTATGAGACCTTAGAATGACAACATCCCTGTTTGTTTCCCTGTTACAGGATCGGCTTTGGAGGAAATCCCGTTCATCCCATAATAATGGCACGTGTTTTGGAACAGATCTCAATCGAAACTTTGATGCATCCTGGTGTAGTAAGTACATGCTTACTAAGTACATCATTAGTAAGTAGATGAATAATAACAACAACAAAAAAAAACCCCAAAAATGGAGCAGAGAAGCCAGGAAAAAGGTGCATTACTGGAGTTAGTACTATTTATATATGCAACTTTTGAAATAAACATCTAATTTTGTATAGCTTTCTGGACTTCCTGATCAGTGTTACTCTGTCTAAAGAGATGGTATTATCTGTGCAATAAGAACTCATATGCAGGTCTCATTTCAAGTGAGACTGCCTAAAAAATGGCAACGATGACTTTGATCAGTGTGAATATGTTTGAAACCCATCACTTGTTTTAAAATATATTGTTCAGTCACTAAGTCATGTCTGACTCTTCGTGACCCCGTGGACTGCAGCATGCCAGGCTTCCATTAACTTCACTGTCTCCCAGAGTTTATTCAAACACATGTCCATTGAGTCAATGATGCCATCCAACCATCTCATCCTCTGTTGCCCCCTTCCCCTCCTGCCCTCAGTCTTTCCTAGTATCAGAGTCTTTTCCAATGACTCAGCTCTTCATATGAGGTGGCCAAAGCATTGAGCTTCAGTTTCAGCATCAGTCCCTTCAATGAATATTCAGGATTTGTTTCCTTTAGAATTATGGACGGAGGAGCCTGGTAGGCTCCAGTCCATGCGGTTGCAAAGAGTCAGACACGACTGAGCGACCTCACTTTCACTTTTCACTTTCATGCATTGGAGAAGGAAATGGCAACCCACTCCAGTGTTCTTGCCTGGAGAATCTGGACGGGGGAGCCTGGTGGGCTGCCGTCTATGGGGTTGCACAGAGTTGGACATGACTGAAGCGACTTAGCAGCAGCAGCAGCAGAATTGACTGGTTTGATTTCCTTGCTATCTAAGGAACTCTCAGGAGTCTTCTCCAGCACCACAGTTTGAATGCATCAATTCTTTGGTGCTCAGCCTTCTTTATGGTCCAACTCTCACATCTTTACTTGACTATTGGAAAAATCACAGCTTTGACTATATGGAACTTTGTTGACAAAGTAATGTCTCTGCTTTTTAATATGCTGTCTAGGTTTGTTACACCTTTTCTTCCCAGGAGCAAGTGTCTTTTAATTTCTTGGCTGCAGTCAGCATCCACAGTGATTCTGAAGCCCAAGAAAATAGTCTGTCCCTGTTCCCATTGTTTCCCCATCTATTTGCCATGAAGTAATGGGGCCAGAGGCCATGATCTTAGTTTTTTGAATGCTGAGTTTTAAGCCAGCTTCTTCACTCTCCTTTTTCACTTTCATCAAGGATCTCTTTATGGATTGTTGTAAAGAAAAGTCAGAGAATTATCCTTGCAGATATTTTTTACAACATGAGGGCAGAACAAAACAAACATTTTCTTCTCATCAAGGCATTTTCATGTTTCTGAATCTGAACAGGCTCAATAGATTGGAAGCAAATAGAAACAAAGATGGATAAGGGCAGTCTGGTTAAAAACCAGATGACAAAGGTTCAGATTCGGTGGCTGTGTGTGTGATCTTGGAAAAACTGCTCTCTCAGCTTTAGTTTTCCCTTTTTTAAAAAATGTGGCTCAACATAATACCATCTTATCAGGAGGTTGTCATGGGGATTCAATGAGATGTATCAACCTGAAAAATATTCACAACCTAAAAGTTGAGAATTCGTTTCATTTGGTGAGAATTTTTAGGACTTCAAGCTTGGGAGACAGCGTATGAAGTGACCTTGAGAGGAACTACTCTGAGCAGGTGAGGGGAAAAGCCAGGTTTATGTAGAGTTTCGCAATAAAGAGCAGGTGGTCTGAAGGTCAAAATATCATTGTTAATGAAAGAAAACCAGATATACCGAGATAAGGAATTTAACCCTTTCTGTGTATGGGAAGAAGCAAGAGTCTGGACTGAAATCATTCCTTTGATATGCACCTCAGCTATCTGGGGCCAGTATTGTTTGTTTTTCACCTCCTGAACTTCCTTGGGGCTCACTGCAGAGAGTGGCTGCATTTTGATGACTGCTAGACGGCAAGTATTCTCCTTCCTGAGGTCCCTCAGGGCTCAGCTCACATTGGAGGGCTGCAATTAGTGATGACTATGATATCCTTGTTCACTGATATGGCAGGAAATATCTCATTTCTCAGACATCTCACAGGAGGGGCTGAGCACAGCGTCCAGCATGGAAAAGGGGCTCTGTTGATGGTCCTTATTATTACTGGTGAGGACAACTGACTGAAAATAACTGTTTTTCTATCCTTGCAAAATAGCTCTAGAGAGACTCATGCCAGTAAAACAGCAAGAGAGACACTTAGGACAATAAGACTATGACAGAGGCTGACCCTGGAACCCGAGAACTGGTTCCCAAGCATTTGTTTCAGCGCTCACCAAAAATTTAAGTGAAAGATTGCTGAAAATGCTTTTCCGTTGTGCATCTTCCTTCCCCAGCCACATAAGCAGGGAATTTGTTTCTAAATCTGAACATCAGCTCTCCTGCCTTTCTGTGCTCCTCCTTAACTGACTTATTTAACCAGGACAAACTTAGACAAGCAAAGGCAAGCCTTGATTCCACCCACAGATGCCCTAAGTAAAAGTGATTCCTTGCAACCCACACCCTCCCCGATCTCAACCCCCACCCAGGTCAGTACTAAATGGAGACCATGATGCCTTCCTTGGGGTTTCCTGTATATTTCAGGTATCGTGCATCTCACAACTGTGAAAGTTTAACATTTTGTGGAACGGGACCCGTGTCTGAACCAGAGACGAAAGCTGTTTCCAGCTTTATCGAGAGCAAGAAGGGGAACATTGCCTGCTTCCTGACCATGCACTCTTATGGGCAGCTCATTCTCGTGCCTTATGGCTACACCAAAAATAAATCAAATAACCATGAAGAATTGGTAAGTCCATACACGGTGCCGGAGCCCTGAGAATCCTCTGCCTTCCTTTACCCCCTTGTTTCCTTTAATAGGATTTTGGCTCCAGCCCTGTTTTTGTTCCCTCTGCTTTTCCTTATTTTCTTTCTCCTGCTTTTCTCACCTTGCCAGACGCCTGCTGGGAAGACTTCAGGTTAAATGCTGCTTTACCTACGTTAATTAACTACCTGTTTCAAAAAGTGTCAAGTTGGGAGACATCTTAGCTATTCGTGTATAATATAAATGAGATGATTATGTTAATAATCTGTAGGAATGTGCTTCATTTCTGTAAATTCTCTTGAAGCTCAGTTCAGCAATTATAGCTTCTGAACCATGCTTTAAGGAACTTGCCAGCTGTTAGTGGAATATGGCATATCTAAAATAACATGGCTAAATAATATCTGCTCTCTTCTCTGCTCAACACAATGCTTTATTTCCTCCTGAACTCTGCCTCTAGTTTTTACCTAGGAATATTTGTAAGGGGAAGTGCCAGTGGAATTCAAGCCGAGGCAGGGAAATTCTGCTTTGTCTTATCTGGGGTCCTTTTCTGAAGCTCTGTTTACCCAAGCCCTGGTGGGCAGAATTGCTGGAAAGTACTCGGCTCTTGCCCTTTTGTGAACCTGAGAACAATAGACATAAGTCAAAAAAAGGGTCAATTTAGAATTGTTGTAGTATTTGTTATCTTTTCCTGAAATTTATTTTTGCAACTTTTAATTGTGGTAGAATCGATATAACATAAAATTTACTATCTTAACCATTTTTAGGTGGACAGGTCAGTAATTACGTATATTCACATTATTGTGCAACCAACCTTCAAAACTTTCACCTTGCATCATCAAATATCTCTACTTGATAACATTTTGTGGAACGGGACCCGTGTCTGAACCAGAGACGAAAGCTGTTTCCAGCTTTATCGAGAGCAAGAAGGGGAACATTGCCTGCTTCCTGACCATGCACTCTTATGGGCAGCTCATTCTCGTGCCTTATGGCTACACCAAAAATAAATCAAATAACCATGAAGAATTGGTAAGTCCATACACGGTGCCGGAGCCCTGAGAATCCTCTGCCTTCCTTTACCCCCTTGTTTCCTTTAATAGGATTTTGGCTCCAGCCCTGCTTTTGTTCCCTCTGCTTTTCCTTATTTTCTTTCTCCTGCTTTTCTCACCTTGCCAGACGCCTGCTGGGAAGACTTCAGGTTAAATGCTGCTTTACCTACGTTAATTAACTACCTGTTTCGAAAAGTGTCAAGTTGGGAGACATCTTAGCTATTCGTGTATAATATAAATGAGATGATTATGTTAATAATCTGTAGGAATGTGCTTCATTTCTGTAAATTCTCTTGAAGCTCAGTTCAGCAATTATAGCTTCTGAACCGTGCTTTAAGGAACTTGCCAGCTGTTAGTGGAATATGGCGTATCTAAAATAACATGGCTAAATAATATCTGCTCTCTTCTCTGCTCAACACAATGCTTTATTTCCTCCTGAACTCTGCCTCTAGTTTTTACCTAGGAATATTTGTAAGGGGAAGTGCCAGTGGAATTCAAGCCGAGGCAGGGAAATTCTGCTTTGTCTTATCTGGGGTCCTTTTCTGAAGCTCTGTTTACCCAAGCCCTGGTGGGCAGAATTGCTGGAAAGTACTCGGCTCTTGCCCTTTTGTGAACCTGAGAACAATAGACATAAGTCAAAAAAAGGGTCAATTTAGAATTGTTGTAGTATTTGTTATCTTTTCCTGAAATTTATTTTTGCAACTTTTAATTGTGGTAGAATCGATATAACATAAAATTTACTATCTTAACCATTTTTAGGTGGACAGGTCAGTAATTACGTATATTCACATTATTGTGCAACCAATCTTCAAAACTTTCACCTTGCATCATCAAATATCTCTACTTGCCAAACAACAACTCTGGATCCACCTTGTCTCTGGCAACCACCATTCTACTCTCTGCCTCCTGAGTTTGACTACTCTAGGTAGCTCATATAAGTGGAATCTTACAGCATCTGTCCTTTTGGTGACTGGATTATTTCACTTAGCATACTATCTGCACCACGCTCCATACATGTTGTACCATGTGTCCGAAGTGTTTTTTTCAAGGCTGAATAATATTCCATTCTGTGTATGTACCACATTTTCTTTACCCATTCATCAATCAATGGGCAATTGAATTGTTTTCATCTTTTACCTATTGCAAATAATGCAGCTATGAACACAAGAGTACAAATATCTCCTTGAGATCCTGCTTTCAATTCAGAATCTGCCTGCAGTGCAGGAGACACACGAGATGCAGTTTCGATCCCTGGATCAGAAAGATCCCCTGGAGGAGAAAATGGCAAGCTGCTCCAGTACTCTTGCCTGGAAAACTCCATGGACAGAGGAGCCTGGCAGGCTACAATCCATGGGGTTGCAAAGAGTCAGACATGACTGAGCATATGGCACATCCAGAAGTAGAATTGCTGAATCGTGTTGTAATTCTAGCTTCAGCTTTTTGAGGAACCATCATTTCCAGAGCAAGTACAGCATTTTCCATTCCCTCCAAAAGTGGATAAGAGTTCCAATTTCTCCACATTCTCACCAACACTTGCTATTTTCTGTATATCCTTTAAAAATATTTTTTAAACAAGTTTCTTATTATCAACAAATGCTGGGCCGGATGGGGGCCTGGCTTGCTCTGTCCTTAAGATCATAGAAGGCTGGTAGCCCACTGACTCTGTCATTCTTCTTGTCTCTGTCCCCCTGTAACATCACTTATAAAACACATGTCTGGGCATGAAAAGAAAATCCACTACAGATCTTTGCGTAGGGGAATACCTCCTTCAATAGTAAAAAATATCCAACAGTATCCCAGTGTCTTTCCCCAATTGTTTTTGGGCATTTGTATTACCTGATTATTTTGTATGAGGTAGAAATAACATTTACCTATGAACAGAAGGCTGGTAGCCCACTGACTCTGTCATTCCTCTTGTCTCTCTCCCCCTGTAACATCACTTATAAAACACATGTCTGGGCATGAAAAGAAAAACCACTATAGATCTTTGCGTAGGGGAATACCTCCTCCAACAGTAAAAATTATCCAACAGTACCCCAGTGTCTTTCCACAATTGTTTTCGGGCATTTGTATTACCTGATTATTTTGTATGAGGTAGAAATAACATTTACCTAGAACTTTAAAAATTACAAGGAGATTTTATGGCCCATATCTGATCCTCATGACAATATAGTAAGCTCACTTTGGAGATGCAAAAGTTAGGACCTTGAGTTAACAGTATTTCTAAAATCCCTCTAGAGGGCAAATGGTGGAGTCTGGGTTGGAGCTCACGTCTTCAGATTCCAAGCATCACATTCATCAGGCCACCAGACACTGCCTCTCCTCTCCACTTAAGAAGGGTTTGCAACTTCTGGAAGCTGTCATTGACTTTGAGGTCTGGGCCACCATGTCCTATATATTCTCCTCATTTCTGTGCCCCAGAAATTCTATTTCTTCAGTAATGTAGGGAAACAGGGATTTCAGTCAAGAAGCCCAGACCCCTCCTTATCTCCCAGTTCCTGTGATATTTGCCATTGTTGTTGTTGTTCAGTTGCTCAGTTGTTTCTGACTCTTTGTGACCCCATGGATGACGCCAGGCTTCCCTGTCCTTCACTATCTCCCTGAGTGTGGTCAATCTCATGTCCGTTGAGTCAATGATACTATCCAACCATCTCGCCATGGGGGTTTGATCTCTTCTTAAAGGATTCTATGACAAATACAAATGAACCACCACAGACAGGCCGTTATAGAGCTTTGATGGGACAGGCCTACCAGCAACAACAACAACAGAAAAAGAGGCTCATATATCCCAGTACTTTCTAGGTAACCTCATTCCCTTTTTCGGTCCAGGAAACTACAGATGCTATATCACCATGTTGCAAGGTTTGCAATCAAAGATCACAGGGTCTTGGGCTACTGAGGGCTGTCTCCTTAGACCCCTCTGACCACAGAATGGGTACTGACTTTACCACTAATGGAAGGTGGAACTCTAAGATGAGAATTACTGGCAATCCTTAATACTCTATGTAGAGACTGGAAAATTGAATTGACAAAGATTGCTTCAATTCTGTGTCTCTTACAGTATCAGGTGTTGAAAAGTTAGCATAACATTCATCACTAAGACTTCTGCATAAAAAGGCTGAAAATGTTGCCACCATGTGTCAAACTCAATGAAGCTAGTTAGCAGTGTTTTTAGGTTCTCAGTGGTAAGCTCTGATAGAGCACACAAAGACAGAATCACACCAACTGTTCCAGGAGTGTTCCATTTCTGGTATATTTACAACCACCAGAGACTAGTAATTAATCTCTATGTATTTACAAAATGAAAAATTTGTATAAATCATGACAAATATTATACTGCGTGATAGACAACTTGGCAATCACTAAGTAGGGGAAATAGAACTATATATAGCCTCATTCGAAACTTCTCTGGAAATTAGACTAGCTATAAGAAGTCTAATGTTTCAAATGCTGACATTCTTTCCATTTGAACTCTTTCCATATCAACCCCTGTATCCCATTCCAAGCTCCATCCTCCCACACAGATGCCAGGGCCTTAATCAATCTTGTTGAGTGCTTGCCTGTGAATGTATGCCTATAGGAAACTTTCTGGGCCCAGGAAAGAAGCTATTAAGCATGCATGAAGTTTTAATAATGTAAATTACACACTACTAGCAAAGCGATTTTTTATTATTTTGACTAGAAGGAAACTTTAGTCTGAGAAGAAGGACAGCAGAGGAATTGGCTCTCTATGGCCTTGCAGTATAGTGTTGAAAGGAGACAGAAGAATAATCAGGAGGTCGACCCCTAGAGATAGGGAAATTTAGGGAAATCATTTCATCTTTTCAGAAAGGACCAAACTCATAAGCTAAGTATCACAGCTGTGTGCTTCTCATAGATGTTATACTTTCTATTCCTATCTACTTATCCATTGTAATTCCTGGTGTAATCATTTTAAAAATCACAAGTTCTTTTGTCAATAAAGAAAAGGAAACTGGAAAGACTCTTTCCCACCCAATAGGCAGGATTTAAGGAGAAGGAACTATATAAAATTAAGTTTGGCCATAAGAAGAAAGAATCTTGGTCTAGAGTGAGTTTCAAGAAATAAAAAATGAATGCAAGAATCTATCTGAATAGAAAATGTAGCCTGGAGCTGTTTCATGCAAACAAAACGGTAAGACCCTACATGGACAAGTTAGCAGAGTTTCTTTCAAAGAAACACAGATACACATGGGAATTAAGAATAATTAAAAGCAATTCATATCTCTACCAGAGACTGCCAAAGAACTACAAAAAGGAGTGAGCTGCTAAATTTTAACAACTCTTTCTCCAGGGTGCGTGTTTTAATTTCACTCATTCACGGCAACTACCCTGAATCCTTCCTTTCTCTCTACTTTTCTTTGATTTCCTTAATGGAATTTTTCTCTCCAGAAATCCCCTCCCTGACTTTCTTCTCCTTCTCATAGTTTCCTCTTCTTCCTGTAGACAGCTCTTGTACTCCTTTCCAGAGGCTTCTCTGGTGGCTCAGGGATGAAGAACCTGCCTGCCCAGTGAAAGAGACAAGTGTCCAATCCCTGGGTAGAAAGATCCCTCTGGAGAAGGAAATGGCAATCCACTCCAGTTATTCATGCCTGGGAAATCCCATGGACAGAGGAGTCTGGCGGGTCACAAGAGTCACACATGATTTAGCAATTGAACAACAAAAACAACTTCTTTCCAGTGTAAGTGATTAAAACCAGATTTATTCCTTGCAATTATTTAACCCTTCCTACCCATCAAATCAGTTCTGGAGACAGAAACAGGAACTAGAAACTGGGAACTAGGGCGGATGTAGAATCTTTCAGGAAGAGAGAGAGAATGTAAAACTCAGTAGTGAGAGGAGAGGAGGCAAAAAGCTTGCAAATATGTTCAGTGTAAAGTTCTAAGTCCTACCACTGTTGCATGGAACCCTACTACCACTCATTACCTCTCCTGCTTTCTGTTTTGAACATCATTGTGCCTAAATTCACTCTATCCGAACACCACACTGTCACACATTAGGATTCAGTGGGACAGTACAGAAGCAGGACAAAAAAACAAAAACAGAATCTAAAACAAGATCTGTCACTGGTCAAGGGAAGAAGAAAGGGAACTGATGCTCTGAAAATGTAGTCTGGCTGCCCTAAGGGATGAAGGAATGGTGGATCCAGGCAGGTGGTGGCTAAGGGGATTTTCATGGTGTGTTGTGTAGAATCCAGGGGGAAGTAGTGGGGTAAGTCATCAGGTGGCTAGAATATAGCACTAGGGAATCTAGGGTGGGGAATACTTAGACTGTCAGTAGGGTATGAAAGGAGATTTATTACATGGTCAATAAACACAGCCAATACAGTTAGGCTTCAATTAGTGTTTCTGATCTCAGGAAAGGGTCTTCAGAGAGTAAGGCTGAGACCTTAGACATCATCTAGTTCGGAAGGGTTTCCAATGCAGTTGGGTGACATGGTGATAGGTACGGAGAAGGGTGTCATTTCCTGTTCTGAAAATCTATGAGCTTGTGAAAGACAAATATCAAATACCTTTAAAGAAAAATAAGAGGGAAGCAATAAGAAGAGTATGAAGAAAGGGCTATATAAGAAAAAAAAAAGTGGAGAGAAATAATCTAGTCACGATGCTCAAGAAAGACCTACAGAGAACTTGGCATTTGAGAAGGTTTTCGGTGGTGCATAATTTCAACAGAGATAAGAGGGCATATCTTGAGAAAGGGCAGAGAGGCTGAGGAACATGGGGCACATCTGGGGAACTGTGGGAGAACTGGAGTTTGATTATAATCTAGGGTGAGATCAAGAGAATATGATGCTGGAAAGGTGGGTTAGGTCCTTATTGTAAAGAATCTGAAAGCTACACTGAACAGTGTACCCTAATGCAGTGGGCAACCAAGAGTCAGTGAGGGTTTTCAGCAGGATCATGATCATGGTCCTGCTCTACAAAAGTTCATCCTGGAGTCAGGGAGATCAGCTGGGATTAAGGATTGGTGAGAGGAAGGAAAACTCATTAGAAGATGACAATAGTCCATTTCAGAGTTAATAAAACTGAAATAGAGTGATGATGTTAGAAGTGCAACTTTGTCATTATTTGAGAGAAGAGTCAAAGATGATTGTCGGAATTTACATATGGGGCACATGATAAGACAGAATGATGAAAATCAAAACAGCCTTATTAGTGGAGGAGATGATGAAACTGGATTTGAGTATATTGAGTCTGAAGTACCAGCAGATGACCCAGGTATAGGTGTTCAGTGGGAAGTTAGAAAGATGGTCTGGAACTCAGAGGATGGATTTGGACAAGATAGCAAACCCTCTGGATTGTTAGATTTATTTTTAACACCAGATATCTGTCTCTGCATTTCCCACCTACAGATCCAAGTTGGACAGAAGGCAGCAAATGCATTGAAAGCAAAGCATGGAACCAATTATAGAGTTGGATCGAGTGCAGATATTTTATGTAAGTATCTTTTTATTTTTTGCTTCAATAGTATCTAAGAAACATAAGAAATCAGTGGACTTTGGAGTGGGGTGGGGTGGACAGGATAAAAGCGTTCCATGGATCAACAGGAAGTTGTACAAATCAAAATGATCAAGGATAAAAGGCAGTCTGTACAAATCCAGAATTGCGTTCTCTAGGAATAAGGTGCAAGCTAACCAAAAGTAAGAATTAATACGCTGGCTCAGATCAGTACTCTTCTGGCTTCAGTTATAAAAAGCTAGCCATGAGAAGGTACAGGAGTTAACAGGAAAGACCGTTTCCAGTGACCCTTGATCAGCTGATTTAGTTCCCAGAGGACCATCAGGCTAAGAAAGCAAAAGAGGTGGGGCCTGGAGTTCTTTTAAAAAAAAAAAATTTAGTTGAAAGAACCGTGCATTGCTTTCCCAATCCCCAGCTACCACCTCCTCCAAGCACTGAAGAACCAACAAGATGATATTCTCCTAATATTTTTCCTATAGGTCATTTTGTTTCTGTCCTTGATATGTCAGTTGACCATTACTGTCTAATATCAGATTGTCTCATCTTTGATTCAGCTGAGAAATTTTAACCAAACCTCTGTTAGGTGCCAGGCATAACGCCAGGTATTGTGGGTATGGTAAGTGGAGACAGAAGCCGAAAATATCAAAAAGAAGAAGGCAGCTGTCCATAGATCCTAATATGAAAGAGTTGATTTTGCTAGGCTGAACCTTTAGTCCCTTAAATGGCTATAGAAATCTATCTTTTCCCAGGGTAACTTCTAACTCTGCCTCCATGTTTTATTTGTAGATGCTACATCAGGATCCTCAAGAGACTGGGCTCGGGACATTGGGATCCCCTTTTCATACACATTTGAACTGAGGGACAATGGTACCTATGGATTTGTCCTGCCAGAAACTCAGATTCAGGCCACTTGCGAGGAAACCATGGAGGCTGCGCTTTCAGTCTTGGATGATGTATATGAGAAATACTGGTTCACAAGCAGTGCCATAAAGGCAAAACCTACTGCTCTGGTGCTGAGCTTGCTGATGTCCTTCATGTCTCTTCTCTAAGTGTATCCTACCCAGGCCTGCTCAGCCCCAGTGACATGGATTCAGTTCAGTTCAGTTCAGTTCAGTTCAGTTCAGTCGCTCAGTCGTGCCTGACTCTTTGCGACCCCATAAATCGCAGCACGCCAGGCCTCCCTGTTCGTTACCATCTTTCAGAGTTCACTCAGACTCACGTCCATCGAGTCCGTGTAGGCTGCCCAAAAGGTGCTTTTGCAACTATGGAGAAGTCAAATAATTTAACCAGAAATACTTTTAATAAAGCTGAATCATGTTTGTATTTTCATGTTTGTTCTGCTGTAATTAATTTTTATTACTCTAAAAGAGTATAATATTAGTTATTGGTACAGTAATGCTACAGCTGAAAGTTACTCAGTTGGGTCCAACTCTTTGCAACCCAGGCCAGAATACTGGAGTGGGCAGCCTTTCCCTTCTCCAGGGGATTTTCCCAACTTAGGGATCAAACCCAGGTCTCCTGCATTGCAGGCAGATTCTTTACCAGGTGCCACTCTACAATTCAGTGGCTCACATATCTATAGGTCATCTCGGAAGTTCTGATCTTACCTATGCTCACAGAAACTGATCTGTGGTCAGTTTCAAGGCGGCTGCCTCAGGGTCTTGAAAGCTTTTTCTCATCTAAATTCTTTGAAAATTTTGCTTGTGCCTTTGACCCAAGTTTACTCTAAATTTTGTGTAACTGTGTTAGTAGCAGCAGTCAGAAGATAAAGTTATATAATTTCTCTATAGCTGTTGCTCATTTTACTTATTTATTTAATATTTTAGTTATTAAAAAATTTTTTTTGAGAATCTACAAGGTACATTTTGCTAGGCTCTGGGTTTACAATGTGAATAAAGTGGACATGATCCCTGTTCTTATTGAATTTCTGTTCCAGTGGGTGAGATTGACTGGACTAGACAGCATTGCATACCAGGCAAATCTCCTTTCTGGAAAGCCATCATAATCAAGAACACAAATATATAAACTAACCATAGCAGCTTGTAGCAGGGGCTAGGAAAGAAATAAAGAGTAAGTAGAGAGGTAAGTAAGGGCCAGATTGTATGTTTCCAGGTACACAGCCATTTCATGGTGCTTTCTTGTCCATGACACATCATATGCTCTTCAGGGAGCACCTATGACTGTCCTTTCCTATGTATCTCTATGTGACCCCTTGAAATGATGCTAAGCACTTGTCAGGCTTTGAACAAACGTTGTCACGTGACCGACTGACAAGGCATCCTTGGGTGTTCAGTCACCCACTTCTGAATTTCCTTGTTGATCACAGTCACAATACACTTCTTGGTTGTAACCCTTTTATTGCCTTTCTTTGTCCTTCTTATTTTTTTGTGTTTTGCCAATGTGTGGCTGATAAGGGTCAGAAAGGAAAATGTCAGGGGCAGCGGGGCTTAATGAATCAGAGAACAGCTATTTACATAAAAATGCCAGCCTCACAATTGCGGCATTGTCGGGGAGCAAATGGTTGGGTTTCATCAATGGTCAGCATGTGAAGGAAGAAAACTAGTATGGTTACCAATGCCATATCCTAGAAAAGAGCTGAGGCGCTGAGGCCTGAGACTCAGTTTATTAGCTTTCATACAGCCCGTGCTTTAGTTTCGAAGGCTGTCTGTTAACAAGTTGGACCTCTGAGTACTTTAGAAGCTACAAAGCTCAATTCATGTCTGAAGATTGAGTCCATGGCCAAATAAAGCTGGTAGGGAATGGATGGAAATGCAAGCCATCAGCTTACCTGAAACCTCCCACAGGGATCTTTCCAAAAGTTTCAGATGCAATTGTAGCTTTCTCAGGGGCTTCACATCTCTCTGGGGGTATGGGAGACCGAGGGCCAGGACATATTTTTAATTCCTCTGAAAGTGTTTTACTTTGTATGAAAAGATACTAAAAGCAAGATTAGAACAGTGATGAACAACCACACTCATCTTTCTCAAGGATGTTTTCAACTTTCTGGTCTTAAATGGTAGTAATTTGGGAAAACTTCACAACTAATGCAACTAATGCAATTTTGAAAGTATCCTGTACTGGAGAAAAAAATGGCAACCCACTCCAGTATTATTGCCTAAAGAATCCTGTGGACAGAGGAGCCTGGTGGGCTGCTGTCCATAGGGTCGCACAGGGTTGGACACAATTGAAGCAAATTAGCATGCATGCATGTATACACTGGAAAAGGAAATGGCAACCCACTCTAGTATTCTTGCCTGGAGAATCCTAGGGACAGAGGAGCCTGGTGCGCTGCCGTCTATGGGGTCATACAGAGTCAGACATGACTGAAGCAACTTAGCAGCAGCAGCAGCAGCCTGTACTGAGGCTTTGTTGGGTCTTAAATTTTATTTTAACCTATTTTAAAGCTAGGACTTTCCAGGTGGCTCAGTGGGTAAAGAATCCACCTGCAATGCAGGAGATGCAGGAAAGACACGGGTTCAATCCCTGGGTCAGGAAGATCTCCTGGAGGAAGGCAAGGCAACTCACTCCAGTATTCTCACCTGGAGGATCCCACAGACAGAAGAGCTTGGCGGACTACAGTCCTTAGGGTTGTTAGGGGAAGCACATTGACTGAAACCAACCACCCCGGCCAGGCACCACAGTAACCGTTTGCATGAGATTTTTTATGACAGGAGGTCCTGGTAGGGAACATGGAACTAAGAAGCCACCACCAACCGGAAGAGTTCCGGAAGGGTCAAAAGGAGATACCACATGTCCGACCACCTCCCAGAATCCTTCTCTCTGGCATCCATCTTGGCTGAACAAGGCGTGCACCACCAGGAAGGACTGGCTAAAGACAATCCGGAAACTAATCCCATCACCATAAAACCCGCAAGCCTTCCTGCAACAGGGTCACAAGGAGTCGGACACGACTGGTGTGCCTGAGCGCACAAGACACATTCTAAAGCTCGGAAGTTAGCTTGTTGCTGATTCATGACTGTGGGAAACCATGAGCCCCCTGAGTCAGAGACAGGAAGTTATCACACACAGCATAGGAAACAGCATGAGCATCAGCATATTTACATTTGTTTCCTTTGTTTCCAGGGCTTCCTAGGTGGCACAGTGGTAAAGAAGGGTCACAAGGAGTCGGACACGACTGGTGTGCCTGAGCGCACAAGACACATTCTAAAGCTCGGAAGTTAGCTTGTTGCTGATTCATGACTGTGGGAAACCATGAGCCCCCTGAGTCAGAGACAGGAAGTTATCACACACAGCATAGGAAACAGCATGAGCATCAGCATATTTACATTTGTTTCCTTTGTTTCCAGGGCTTCCTAGGTGGCACAGTGGTAAAGAATCTGCCTGCCAGGGCAGAAGATGCAGGAGACATGGGTTTGATCCCTGGGTTGGAAAGATCCCCTGGAGAAGGAAATGATAATCTACTCCCGTATTATTGCCTAGAAAATTCCATGGACTGGAGAAACTGGCAGGTTACAGTCCGTGGAGTCACAAAGAGTCAGACAGGACTGAGTGTGTACACACACCTTACTCTTAAGTTTAAATATTTTGCTTTTTTGTTTACTGTTTCTTTCTTTCCATTACACTTGGTTGATGTTTTTTTTCTCATAACAATTCCTACAAAGGATTGATATCTTCTTGACCCATAGGTGAATTTAGAGTTTAAAATGATGCAAAATTATAAACTCGGATGGTATTCAAGCTTCTAGCTCTTTTTTCTACCTCAGTGTCAAAATGAGTTATATTTTTGCTTACATTGGTTATAGCCAAGCTCTGTTTCCCTTCCTTTGCTTATGCAGTTTAGCAATCTTCTGATATGTTACTGAAAATACATTCTGTCCTTGATGTGTCTCTGTGACTCTTTGTCCAGTGTCTGCCCTTGGGCTACCGCATGTGATTTGCCTGCAGCTACAGTAAGCTTGGGCTTCCCTGGTAGCTCAGAGGTTAAAGCGTCTGCCTGCAATGTGGGAGACCCAGGTTCAATCCCTGGGTTGGGAAGATTCCCTGGAGAAGGAAATCGCAACCCACTCCAGTATTGTTGCCTGGAGAATCTCATGGACTCAGCCTGGTGGGCTACAGTCCACGGGGTCACAAAGAGTCAGACACGACTGAGTGACTTCACTTTCACTTTCACAGGAAGCTTAAATGTGTTTGTGAGTTCCACCCAGCAGCAGAAACTCCCAGCTTCTGCCTGGATAGAAACACGTGGGCTCAATAATATGAAACCCAGCCCCTTGTAGTGGGTTGGGTAAGGAAGCATCACTCGAGTCCCAGGGTTCCTGTGGGATATGGGTGATGTGAACTTCCGAAGCCTTTCTCTGAGATTACAGCCAGGCTTGGCTTCCACCTTTCCTTGTCCTGTGTCACTTCCTCTTGGTGGTACCTCCTAAACAAGCCATTTGTACATGAATCCTCACTTCTGGATCTACCTCTAGGGAACCCAACATAGGATAATCTCCTTGGGAATTATTACCAAAACATAATACTTTATTAATTTCCTAAAATGGCTTTTAATAAAAGCATATATATCTATAATATACATATGTATTATGTATATAAGAAGACTTCCCTGGTGGCTCAGATGGTAAAGCGTCTGCCTACAATACAGGAAACCTGGATTTGATCCCTGGGTTGGGAAGATCCTCTGGAGAAGGAAATGGCAACCCATTCCAAGGAAATGGCAACCGATTCCAGTACTCTTGCCTGGAAAATGCCATGGACAGAGGAGCCTGGTAGGCTACAGTCCATGGGGTTGCAAAGAGTTCGACATGACTGAGCGACTTCACTCATTATGTATGTTATATGTGTGCCTATGTGCTAAGTCACTTCAGTCGTGTCCGACTCTGTATGACCCTATGGACTGCAGCCTGCCACACTTCTCTGTCCATGGGATTCTTCAGGCAAGAACCCTGGAGTGGATTACCATGCCCTCCTCCAGGGGATCTTCTCAACCCAGGGATTAAACCCAGGTCTCTTGCATCAGATGAGTTCTTTACCTCTGGTGCCACCTGGGAAGCCCCATGTATATTACATATGTGTTATATATATAATATAGTAAATATCTATAACTGAATCACTGTGTTATATACCTGAAGTGAAAACAAATGTTAATCAACTATACTTCAATTTTAAAAACCTAGAGATAAATTTTTTAAAGTATTACTATATTTAATATTCAGAATATGCCTGGGGATTGCAACATCATATGAACAGAAATATTTCCTATTTTGAAGATGTAACCATTCTGGAACATAAGGAATCTTGTTCCAGAAAAGACTTTCACTTCAGGAAAACATATGCATTTCCAGTCTGGTCTCTACTGAAGGCACAGTAAAAAAAAGATTAGCCTTTATGGACTTGTAAATTTTGAAATATCTGGTATTATGATAAGACTTTATGTGAAAATAATAGCCACTCATAACAGTTTTCCACTCTGCCATAATCAAGACTGCATAGTCTTTTCTTAGCTCCCCTGAAAAAAGAATTTTATTTCTTTCCAAGGAGTCATTCATTTAAAATAATACTAATAAAAAATAAAGCTCCAAAGAGCTTAAATGGTGAATATATTAACTCCTTTCCTACCTGCATCTTCCTTTCCTCTGGAGTTTTTATGGTTTTTTTCTGAGAATTTTTTCTTTAAAAAAAAAAATACATTTGTGCAAGTCAGCTCTACAAACGGTGCCAATTAAAAAAAAAAAAGTCTCCCTCCCTCTTTACATAAATGGTACAAAAGCAACCAGAGAAACACAGAGGAGGCAAAGAAGAATGTGTATTTACGGGGTTGAATCCCACCCCCTCCCCACCCCAACCAGCAAAATCTGGTTGGTTAGGTGGAAGATCTTGAGAAAGTGAGGTGGAAAGTCAAGCTGAAATCAGTTTGTTGAAGGCCCTGAGCACTGGATAGGAGTTTAGCCATTATCCCTATAGACTGTAGATAGTCCCCATATTTTTGCACAAAGAGGGTAATTAAACGTGTTGTATAAATGTTACAGGAAGGGGAACCCCTTCCAGGGCCTGAGAGTGGGCTCTTGTCTAACACTTGGAAATGAGTTGTCCAGTGAGATGCACGAGCCGACAAAGCAAGAGACTTTTTTGGGAAGGTGCCCAGGTGGAGTGGAGAAGGCAATGGCACCCCACTCCAGTCCTCTTGCCTGGCAAGTCCCATGGACGGAGGAGCACGGTAGGCTGCCATCCATGGGGTTGCTAAGAGTTGGACACGACTGAGCAACTTCACTTTCATTTTTCACTTTCATGCATTGGAGAAGGAAATGGCAACCCACTCCAGTGTTCTTGCCTGGAGAATCCCAGGGACAGAGGAGCCTGGTGGGCTGCCATCCATGGGGTGGCACAGAGTCGGACACGACTGGAGTGCATTAGCAGCAGCAGCAGCCCAGGTAGAGAGCAGTAAGGTAAAGGAACACAGAACTGCTCTACTGAGTGGCTCACAGTCTCAGGTTTTACAGTGATGGAATCAGTTTCTGGGGTGTTTTTGGCCAATCACTCTAACTCAAGGTCCTTACTGGTGGGGCATACACACTGCTCAGCCAAAACAGTTTCCAGAGAGAAGGTTTCTGGGAGATGGTAGGACACGCTGCGTCTCTTTTTGACCTTTCCCAAATTCTTAGGCTTGTGGGTGGCTTGTTAGTTTCGTGTTTCTTACTAGGACCTCCTTTTGTAAAATAACTCATGCAAATGGTTACCATGGTGCCTGGCCAGGGTGGGCGGTTTCAGTCAGTGTGTTTTTCCTAACATGAAGATCAGCCTCAAAGGATGGATTAGAATGAGACAGTTGGAGGAGAGACATATTAGGCAAACAGTTAAGAAAATAGTGTATGGTGCACATACATAATTGAATAAGACTTCAGTTGAGTTGGTGGCCATAAAAATGGAAACAAACAGACATCAGAGAAATTGTTCCGAAAGATTCAGTGTGAGGTCTTTTTGATTATGGGGGTGTGGAAAAAGGAGGGTTGGAATTGTTTGGCATGGCCAAACAGAAAAACAGTGGTATTAGGAGATCATGGGACTTTGTCTTAATTCATCTTTATCTCATCACTATAAAGAAAGGTATAATAGACCAGTGCTTAATACAGACTTACAGATCCATGGAGCCCAAAGGGAAGCAGTATGAAAAAATGATGAGCCATTTCTTTTCAGACAGGAAATAGGAAATGCAAAATTGTCTCACTGAAGTATCAGTTAAAACTTAAGGTTTGCTTTGCAACTTTAAACCAAGTCTCCAGGAACAAGCAACCTTCATTTCAATCCACCAGCTTCTTCGTGCACATACACTAATTTGCCCTATGACATTTAATTTAGAATTAGGTTTGTAAGTCTATCACTTTAAAGGCTATTTTCTGTAATGCAATTGCCTAGAAGATTTGTTTTGCAGCAGAATTATTATTTGAAATCAAAAATTTCCTTAAAGTGTGATATTAAAATCAGATAAAAAAACATTTGCTCTGCTTGATCTTGGGAGGAGGATGGTTAGTGAGTAGGTCTGGAGATGTTTCTCTGCTCTCCCTGCCTCAAATTTCCCTGCATCTTGAAGAACTTGCTGTTTTCTCTCTAGGCACTTGATACTCGAAGTGTGGTCCTGGACCAGCAGCATCAGTCTCACCTGGCAGCTTGTTAAAAATTCCAGTTCTCAGACATCAGAACTTGAGTTTTCCTTAAGTAAAGTGATGTTCTTAAAAATACAGGAAGCATTGCTTTAGAGTACGGGGCTTCCCGGGTAGTGCTAGTTGTAAAGAAGCCCCTGCAAATGCTGAAGACATAAGAGATGTGGGTTCAATCCTGGTGTTGGTCAGATCTCCTGGAGGAGGGTATGGCAAGCCACTCAGTATTCTCACCTGGAGAATCCCATGGACAGAGGAGCCTGGCGGGATACAGTCCATTGGGTCACAGAGTTGGACATGACTGAAGCTACAGATTTCCTGGGAAGCATGTTCAAACACAGATTCCCAGGCACAGCAACATGTCTGTGGTAGAGCATGAAATTTCGCATGTTTAACAAGCTCCCAGGTGAGGCTGCTACTGTTGGTCCTTGGACTATGATATACTGAACAGCAAGAGGGTAGGGCAGTGGAATCATCTGGAAGGGTTGTTAATCATGGCTTGCTGGGCTCAGATCAGTTTCTGATTCAGCAAGTGGGGCCTGAGAACTTGTATTTCTAACAAGTTCCCAGGTGATGCTTCTGCTACTGCTCTAGGAAACACACTTTGCAGAACCCTAGTCAAGAGCACTTGGCTCATCATTGGGCTATTCAAGAAAATTAGAGATACCAAGGGAACATTTCATGCAAAGATGGGCTCGATAAAGGATAGATATTGTATGGACCTAACAAAAGCAGAAGATATTAAGAAGAGGTGGCAAGAATACACGGAAGAACTGTACAAAAAAGATCTTCAAGACCCAGATAATCATGATGATGTGATCACTAATCTAGAGCCAGACATCTTGGAATGTGAAGTCAAGTGGGCCTTAGAAAGCATCACTACCAACAAAGCTAGAGGAGGTGATGGAATTCCAGGGGAGCTATTTCAAATCCTGAAAGATGATGCTGTGAACGTGCTGTACTCAATATGCCAGCAAATTTGGAAAACTCAGCAGTGGCCACAGGACTGGAAAAGGTCAGTTTTCATTCCAATCCCAAAGAAAGGCAATGAGAAAGAATGCACAAACTACCGCACAATCGCACTCATCTCACATGCTAGTAAAGTAATGCTCAAAATTCTAACTTAATAAAAATGGCTATTATGAGGTTTTACACAAATAAGAGTTAGCCCTTTAGGAATAGTTATAATTATTTGTGATCTTTAACTTGTATTCTGCAATTTGCATTTTCCCTGGAGATTCCAAAAATCAAAAGCTCATGAGTAATCAAACTATTAAAGTTTATGATTATTTATATTTTAGTATAACACTTATCATTTATACATTGTAGTATCTGTAAATATGAAGTTTTTTAGGGGAATTGCATAGGTAAAGATATTGTATAATTTAAAAAATAAATGAATAATATATTCAGACTTTTTAGAGAAATGTTAGTAGAAATTGTTAATCATTTATTAAAGTAAGCCTACTTAACAGACTTACCCACTTAATCTGATAGGTTTATTTGGGTTCTCTGTTCAGAACTGAAATTAAGATACTGTCTGATGTGTCCTGATCTGGAGGCTTAACTAAGTAAAACTGACTTCCAAACTCATTCAAAGCATTCACAGATTCTGTTCTTTTGCAGTGAAAATTCTAAGCACCTACAGGATACTTTCACATCATCCTTGCTCTGAAGCTCCCTCCATTTAGCAGTGGAGAAACTTCTTTTTCATCAAATTCTTCCTAGTTTTCAAATGACTGAATTCCTCTACTACCAGTCAGAGAAAACTCTGCTTTTAAATAGTTTATGAGATTTATTTTTTTTATGTGCAAATGTCCAGTTTCTGAGCATCATTTTTTGAAGAGGCTGTCTTTCTACATTTGTATAGTCTTGCCTCCTTGTAGATTAATTGCTCATAGGTGTGTGGGTTTATTTCTGGGCTTTCTAGCCTGCTCCACTGATGTATACTTCTAGTTTTGTGTCAGTATCATACTGTTTTGACTACTATACCTTTGTAGTATAATCTGAAGTCAGAGAGCCTGATTCCTCCAGCTCTTTTTCTTTTTCAAGATTGCTTTGGCAATTCCAGATCTTTTTTATCTCCATACAAATGTTAAGATTTTTGTTTATTTTGTTTTAGTTCTGTGAAAAATATTGTTGGTGATTTGATAGGGATTATATTGAATTTGTAGGTTACCTTGGGTAGTATAGTCATTTTGACAATTTTATTGTTCCTATCCAAGAACATGGTATATCTGTCCATCTGTTTGTGTCATCTTTGATTTCTTTCATCAATGTCTTACATAGTTTTCATAATAAGTTATTTTGTCTCCTTAGATAGGTTTATTCCTAGATATTTATTCTTTATGATACAACAGTAAATGAGATTGTTTCTTGAATTTCTCTTTCTGGTTGTTGTTAGTGTAGAAAAATGCAACAGATTTCTGTGTATTCATTTAGTACTTTTCTGGTAGTTAGGATTTTCTATGAACAGCATTGTGTCATCTGCAAACATCAAATAAACTATTCTGTAATGCCACACACAAAAATAAGCTCAAAATGAATAAAAGACCTAAATATTAGATAGGACACTATAAAATTCTCAAGGGAAAGCAATAGCAGAACACACGCTGACAAATAGCAGCAGTATCTTTTTCAATTTGTCTCCTGCTACTACTGCTAAGTCGCTTCAGTCGTGTCCAACTCTGTGCGACCCCATAGACGGTAGCCCACCAGGCTCTCCCATCCCTGGGATTCTCCAGGCAAGAACACTGGAGTGGGTTGCCATTTCCTTCTCCAGAGAGTAATGGAAATAAAAACAAAAATGAGTAGGACCTACTTAAGCTCAAAAGCTGTTGCACAACAAGGAAACCATCAACAAAATGAAGAGATAAGTCACAGAATGAGAGAAAATATTTATAAGTGATGTGACCAACAAGGGACTACTATCCAAAATTTAAAATTAATATTTAAAATGGATAACCAATAAAGACTTACTCTATAGTAAAAAGGACTCTGCTCAATATTATTAACAATCTAAATGGGAAAAAGATTTGAAAAAGAATAGATACATGTATGTGTATAACTGAATCACTCTGCTGTACACCTGAAACTAACACAACATTTCTAATTAACTATACTCAAATAGAAAATAAAAAGGTTTTAAAAAAGTAAAAAAGAGTTTATGTGATTAGGTTAGAGCAACCCAGATAATCTCCTTGAGTTAAATGCAACTGATTACTCCTTGGAAGAAAAGTTATGACCAACCTAGATAGCATATTCAAAAGCAGAGACATTACTTTAAGTGAAAAAGTTGGCTTAAAGCTCAACATTCAGAAAACAAAGATCATGGCATCTGGTCCCATCACTTCATGGCAAATAGATGGGGAAACAGTGTAAGCAGTGTCAGACTTTATTTTGAGGTGCTCCCAAATCACTGCAGATGGTGACTGCAGCCATGAAATTAGAAGATGCTTACTCCTTGGAAGAAAAGTTATGACCAACCTAGATAGCATATTCAAAAGCAGAGACATTACTTTGCCGACTAAGGTCCATCTAGTCAAGGCTATGGTTTTTCCTGTGGTCATGTATGGATGTGACAGTTGGACTGTGAAGAAGGCTGAGTGCCGAAGAATTGATGCTTTTGAACTGTGGAGTTGGAGAAGACTCTTGAGAGTCCCTTGGACTGCAAGGAGATCCAATCAGTCCATTCTGAAGGATACCAGCCCTGGGATTTCTTTGGAAAGAATGATGCTAAAGGTGAAACTCCAGTACTTTGACCATCTAATGTGAAGAGTTGACTCATTGGAAAAGACTCTGATGCTGGGAGGGAGTGGGAGCAGGAGGGGAACAGGACGACCGAGGAAGAGATGGCTGGATGGCATCACGGACTCGATGGACATGAGTCTGAGTGAACTCCAGGAGGAGTTGAACAGGGAGGCCTGGAATGCTGCGATTCATGGGGTCGCAGAGAGTCGGACATGAGTGAGCGACTAAACTGAACTGAATAAAGAGTACTTGTCTCATCATTGGGATATAGATGCCACTGGGTAATTGAGGGTACCTTGATTTATTTTTTTAAGTAATAGAGGATAAAGTGTGAAAAAAAGAAATTTCTTCTCTCAAGGATCTTAGAGTCTAGTTCAAAATACAGAAAAACAAGCAAACATCTCACATGGGCCATGTGCGCAGAGCTAAGAGTAGACAGCCATGATCTCAGGCTCCATGACCGTATCTAAAGCAGCCTGGGAAGTTTCCCCTACTTGCCTTAAAGCTGAAGCAATACTTGGAAAGGGTCTGATTGCTTAAATGATATGTGCTCTAATAGCCGTGGATTTTCCATCAGTTATGCTTTTGTAATGAAAGTATTCTCAGTCTTTCATGAAGCAGAATGAGGCAGGGTGGGATGGGGAGGGGGAGTATGGTTGGAAGTCAGGGGCTAGCTAGGAGGAGAGTGGTGGGGGCTGGGACAAGCCTGCACAAACCCTTTCTCAGAGTCAGGAAGAAGAGTGAAGAAACACCTGGTTGTCTCCGGATGTTTGCTTCTTAAAATAAAAAGCCAAGCATCTGATGTTGGCTGCTCTCCCCGGTCACAGGAAGAAGTCCTCAGCATCTAGCCCTTGCAGGAATGGAGTTCTTAAACCCTAGGACTGAGGGGCATGCCTTCTTCTAAGGAACCACAGGTGTCTTAGGGAGATTTTTTTCAGATACAAAGGACTGGAACCCCAAACGGTCTGGCTTTAAACCAATAAAAGGGGGTTTACTGGTTTGGATCATAGAAATGTATAGAGGGAGTTCAGGAAGAAAGGGATCTGGCAATTCCAAGTGTTATCAGAATTAGTCATTTTTTTACTTTTGCATCAGCATTTTTTTCTGTTGGTTTGACTGAAGCAGGTTCTTTCCACATAGATGCCAGTGACCACCTACAGCTCCAGGCCTACATTTTACCCTCTCTGCAACACTGGAGGAAAAGTGCTTTTATTTTCCAACAGTTTCAATCAAATTCCCAAATACGGACTGAATGGGCCTCCTTGAAGATGACCAGGAATTTGGATACCTGGCCTTGACATAGACTGCTCTCCCTTGTCAGACTATTTGCAGTTGCCACCAGCAATCTGTGAATAATGAGAATGAGATGGTTGGATAGCATCCTTGACTCAGTGGATATGAGTTTGAGCAAACTCTGGGAGATTCTGAAAGACAGGGAAGCAAGCTTGGTGTGCTGCCATCTATGGGGTCAAAGAGTTGGACACAACTGAGAGACTCAACCACAACAACAACCAGAAATCTAGCTCTGAGTTGAGGTACAAATTTAGAGAAACTAGATTGTTTTTCCCTGATAGGCAAAGGTTTCATCTGTGCTCTACCCTTTATTCATCACCTTTATTTTATCCCAATCCCACTGCTGCTGCTGCTGCTGCTAAGTCGCTTCAGTCGTGTTTGATCCTGATGGTTCTCAAAGGTCATTCTAAGGCATTGTCCCTCCGATTTGTCTTCATCTGATTTCCTGATGTTGGTATTGCTCTCTTGCTGCTCCTTGTGAGCTTGGATCCTCATATTTCTGACTCAGCACCCTTTCCAAAAGAGTATGGTGTCCCTGACCTGTCCAAACGAGTGCTGCTACCACAACGGGATACATCTCCCAAATTACGGAAAAGTGACTCTGAGTCTCAAAACATTTGACACATGCCAGTATAATGTCCCTCCAATTTGTCTTCATCTGATTTCCTGATGTTGGTATTGCTCTCTTGCTGCTCCTTGTGAGCTTGGATCCTCATATTTCTGACTCAGCACCCTTTCCAAAAGAGTATGGTGTCCCTGACCTGTCCAAACGAGTGCTGCTACCACAACGGGATACATCTCCCAAATTACGGAAAAGTGACTCTGAGTCTCAAAACATTTGACACATGCCAGTATAGATGCTCAGGAGTCTGTTTACTCTGAAACATTGATATAAAATGTAAGCAAGTATTCAGTAACTGGTAAATATTGGTAATTTTGATTTAACAACCATAGTTACAACCCCCCTCTCTGTCCTATTTCTCATTCTTCCATGTTTTTATCATTAATAGCTTTCCACTCCGATTCTCATTTGTCTACTTTAATTCCACTAGTCTGTGAGGGACAAGCCATGTTTTTAAGAAAGCAATGGTGGCCTTTCTGATGTAACACAGTAGTTATAAACTTAGGTTTTAAAGCCAGGCTGCCTTGGTTCAAATTCCAACCCTGTCCCTCAGCTAGTTTTGTTTCCAGTTCTTCACCTTTTTCTGGCTTTAGTTGGAATATAATAGCTTAACAATGTTGCATTAGTGTCTGCTGTACAATAAAGTGAATCAGCTATATGTATACATATATCCCCTCCGCTCATGAGCCTCCCTCCCGCACCTCTCATCCCACCCCTCTCAGTTCAGTTCAGTCAGTCGGGTTCGACTCTTTGAGACCCCATGGACTGCAGTACGCCAAGCCTCCCTGTCTATCACCAGCTCCCGGAGTTCACTCAAACTCATGTCCATTGAGTCAGTGATGCCATCCAGCCATCTCCTCCTCTGTTGTCCCTTTCTCCTCCTGCCTAGGTCATCACAAAGCACTGAGCTGAACTCCCTGTGGTGTAGAGCTTCCCACTGGCTGTCTATTTTACACATGGTAGTGTATATATATCGGAGAAGGCGATGGCACCCCACTCCAGTACTCTTGCCTGGAAAATCTCATAGATGGTGGAGACTGGTAGGCTGCAGTCCATGGGGTCACTAAGAGTTGGACACGACTGAGCACCTTCACTTTCAGTTTTATGCATTGGAGAAAGAAATGGAAACCCACTCCAGTGTTCTTGCCTGGAGAATCCCAGGGATGGGGGAGCCTGGTAGGCTGCCGTCTACAGGGTCACTCAGAGTCGGACACCACTGAAGCGACTTAGCAGCAGCAGCAGTGTATATATGTCAGTGCTGCTCTCCCAGTTCACCCCACCCTCTCCTCCCCATTTCTGTGTCCAGACGTCCATTCTCTATGTCTGTGTCTCTATTCCTGTCCTGCAACTAGTTTCATCAATACAATTTTCCTAGAGTCTACATATACATGTTAGTATATGATATTTGTTTTTCTCTTTCTTCACGCTGTACGACAGACTATAGGTTCGTCCACATCACTATAAATGACCCACTTTTATTCCTTTTTATGGCAGAGTAATATTCCAATGTAATTATGTACCACTTCTTCTTTATCCACTGATCTATTGATGGACATTGAGATTGCTTCCATGTCCTGGACATTGTACATAGTGCTACAGTGAATACTGGGGTATCTGTAACTTTTTGAATTATAGTTTTCTCAGCGTATCTTCACCATTTTCTACATCCGCTATGCCATAGTTCCACATTAGGCAGAGTGTCCTTTTCATTTCTGGACTGTATGCTCACCCATGTGACATGTGTTGGTTAATTCTGTGTAGGTAAAGGTGTCCCTGTATTCGTTCTGAGCCTAAGACTTCAGTGGCCTCATATGTTTCCACTTTGCTGCTTTTGTCTCCACCATCCCTATGAGAAGACTATGCCTCAGCCAGTGCATCAGTCTAAAAAGGATGAAAAACGCAAGTAGTAGAGTTGCCCCAGCTGAATCCAGCTTAGTGTAAATTCAACCTCCAGTAAACCCAGAGATACAGTCTAACTAGGGGCTATTGTTATCTGATGTGGAGAATTTGTAGCTGTTTGTTATACAGCATTATTGTATAACAGTTAACTGAATCTTCTCTCAATGTCTGAACTTTCTTTTATATAATTTGAAATGAAGGGCTCATAATTGTAGGATTTAATAGGGTTGTTGGGGAGAGTAAATGAGAAAAAGCACATGAAGTGCTAAATAAGCTGCCTGATACACAAGAACCGTTGGTATTTATCTGTTATTATCATGATTAAGTGCCAGGAGTTGATGTTCGTTATCCTTATCTATGTGTGCCTCACTTTTCCATCTGCTAAGTGGAGAGAGGTGAAGTTTAAATAGTGAAATGCAGAAATGAAAGTGAGTTCCCAGTGACCTGCTGAAGTGGTCCAGGCAGGAGAGAAGCTGGAGGGTGAAACTTCTTTGGAAACTCAAACCAGAAACTACCCTTGTAACCACATAGCACCTGCCAATCAGGAAGGGAAAAGAGAAGGCCTCTTTGCAGAAACTGATGATAAAAACAAGAAGTCAAGGACACAAGCCTTGGGTTAGAAGCCTGGATCCCAGGAATAAATCCTATGTGTCCATATTTCACTGCAATTTCAACGGAGTTCTGACAGTTCACCTCACCTTTGTGCCATGAAATTTGCCCTTTGTTTCATACACAACAGTTCCCTGGAAAAGTCGTAAGACTACAGACATGACCGTTAGAAGAGGTGGTGTCGCATCCTCCGGCCAAGTGGAAAGCTGCTTTCCCAAACCACGTTCATTAGAGTTTCTCTCCAGGAGCAGAGACACAGGGCTTGTCTAAATAGGTGCCATGGCAGAACCTGTGATTCAGCTTTGTTTTCCTCGAGCCAGGCTGAAAACAAGGCGTTATCAGAGCTTTCCAGATGTGCACCTTCACAAGCCCAGGATTTTCAGAAGATGAGCATTTAAACCTACTTTCTTTTTTTTTTTAATTCAAATATTTTATTTAGCTCCTAAGTATATCATGATAAGCCTACAAACTAATATAATTCTTATTCTTCTTGATGTTGCTATGATTATATAAAATTACCCATACTCATTCATGAATTTTGTTGATTTAAAAAATGCATAGTGAAAGAGAAGGGACTACCTGGCCATTCCTTGTAGGTGTCAATCTAGAGGTCAGCTCATTTGCAAATATTTCTAGGGCCTCCATCTCTCCCCCAAATAAACAAGAAACCCACTATTTAAACCTAGGTTTGCAAAGTCAAACTACAAAGGGCATTTTAAATTGAGTGTCTCTAAGATCACTCTGGCTTTGTCCAAGTGGTGATGAAATTTTTAAAATCGAAGCAGAATGTGTCTGTATTTTTCTGGGGAAAGGATACAGACATTTTCGCATTTTTCAAAAGGTCTTCCAAAAGATAAGAACTACTGATTCAGAGGGATGCTAGTTGAATTTGAACAATCCAGTTAATTAACTGAAATCAATTAATGCAGTTAATGAGAATATTTTATATTTGTCTTTATGCTGACAACTTTTCTATTTCAAAGCAAAGCTGTTGGTAGACAAATCCATTACCCCATTCTTGTTCATAACAATGAGGTTGATATCTTCCCAAGTGTATTTTGTTCTTCTAGGCCAAGCCTGACCATGAGCCAGGTCTAATCAATAAAGCTATGTTTCAGAAGATCCACTGAACCTCTAAGACACAATCATGTGTGCTGGCTTTCATATGCCTTGAGTTTCAATGGAAACACAGAGAGGCTTTTCTATGTCTTCAGTGCTTTCTGAAAAATATCTCATTAGTTATCCCATCACACTCTAAGATGGAAATAAGAAATTGCCACAGAACTCTCCCAAGCTCTGCCTGAACAGGTGACTTCGGTCCCAAGTCCTCAGCACTGTCCTTAACAGTGTAAATAAGGTTACAGCTTCTTCCGAAGATCCCGGAGGCAGGATTGTACTGGTGCCAGGCACTCATTTACAGGAAGCAGCGTCTGCTACCAGCCTTGGGAGCAGAAGGCGGGATAATGATCACTGTCTCAGCACCAGTGGCCTCCCCAACCTAGTTACTTGTTTTAATTAAGAGGACAGTGCCCCACCTTTACGTATCCTTCAGGGAACTGGAGCGTTACAAGTGGAAGGGGTGAGAGAAGATGGGTCTGTGTACCGAGATCTTGGGTTCTAAAGCTAGAAGGCCATGACTAAGGCTTTGTTTCCCTCCTGGTGGCACTGGGGGAGCCGGGACGGCAGGCCCCAAGGATAGAGGGTTTTCCAGGAGATGGCAGTGCTCTCTAAGGTTGGATCCTGGCTGTGCCGGCCTTCCCCATCCACTGAAGAATATTGTAATTGAGACATAACATGATAATGCATTCTGGACCACACAGCTGCTCGAGTGTCACCTCAAAATGCTTCTTACCAGCCTCAAAGTCACTGTGAACAGGGAAGAGAGATGGAAGGGAGATGGAGGGTGGGGATACGTGGAGGGGGCCCGTGGAGACGCCAGACACTCGGCTTTGCTGTCAGTGGAGTTTCAATACCTCCAAGCCAGGAGCTGCCCTGAGACATATTTACAACTGTTCCTTGGTTCACCTCTGAAGACCAATGAAAGGAAACTGAAGGACATGTATTGTCTGCATTTTAATTTCCAGGTTTACAAGAAATGTTTCATTGTTCTAATTCAGGGGCAAAATAAAACATCTTCCCTTTGGAAATGAAAGATCTCCTTGTTCAGGGTGAAGAGCATAGCAAAGCACTCTCTCTCCTAAGAGGCAGGGCTATTCCCGAAGCCGGCCCCAGATCCCAGACAGCTAGGAGAATGGTGGCGTGGGGGTGATGGAGTGGGGGACGAGCCAGTAGCAAATACTGGCCAGTGACAGAATTGCCCGGTGTGATGCACACGTAAGAAATGAATTCACATGACTGCATAACTGATGAAGCAGATCCTGTACTTCCCAGGACCTGACAACGACGTCTCAGGACAGACCTAGGAAAGAGGGATGAGAGACGGGGTAAGCAAATACCTTTACCCCGCAAGAGACTGTTGGCTGGAGTGCTGATTTATATAGGCACGTTTATAGGAATGAATGAGCCTGATAAAATCAAGGTCAGAAGGACAGTAATGACTGTTCAGTAATGTCATGTAATTTACTAGATGTGTTCACAGTTCAGGAGTTGAACCTCTACTGCCGGGGCACTTATTTGTAGCTTTTGTTTATCACTCCTTGGATTTTGCCAGAGACCTGCATGTGGAGGAGAGAGAGCAGTGAGGTCAGCAGGGTGGATTGTTTGGGAAATCTGTGCAAAGGAAACTGATCCTTAAAGAGAAAGAGGCCAGTCTTTAATCGGCTTTGAACATCTCCAGAGTCTACGTGTGGCTTCCTTTTAATTTTTTGTCCAAAACGAGTTGCTTTCTGCGGAGAAGGCAATGGCACCCCAGTCCAGTACTTTGCCTGGAAAATCCCATGGATGGAGGAGCCGATAGGCTGCAGTCCATGGGGTCACAAAGAGTCGGACACAACTGAGCAACTTCACTTTCACTTTTCACTTTCATGCATTGGAGAAGGAAATGGCAACCCACTCCAGTGTTCTTGCCTGGAGAATCCCAGGGACAGAGGAGCCTGGTGGGCTGCCATCCATGGAGTGGCACAGAGTTGGACACGACGGAAGTGACTTAGCAGCAGCAGCAGCAGTTACTTTCTGTTTTCCTTAAACCTGTTCCCTTGGACTCTGTTCTCTATTATCTGCAAATCCTCCCTTCCATGAAATTCTGTCTTATTCCACCCTCTTATCTAAGTTCAAGAGTCATTCTCACTTAGGACCTGGAAAGAGTAGGCAGGAAACACACAGTAGTATTTCTGCTCTTCGCTGTTAGCGCTTAAAGTGCGCCTGCATTTGCCACAGCCAAGTGATGCTTTAAAAGGTTGAAGACGAAGCAAGCAAACAAAAATTCACATATAAAATTTTGTATTGAGGATTGGGGTGATATTTTTCCAAGAGGTCAGTCTTTCCTGGTGGAAACGAGGTTGCTTTCTGGGTAAAGAGGAAGAAGTAACTATTTTGCAGAGAGTGAGAAATACTTCTCAGAGCATACCCGGGATGCTCATTGTGGGTGGTGGCTGTTCAAGGAGCATTGTTGCGGTTGCTCAGTCACTAAGTCATGTCCAACTCTTTGTGACCCCATGGACTGTGGCCTGTTAGGCTCCTCGGTCCATGGGATTTTCCAGTCAAGAATATTGGAGTGGGTTGCCATTCCCTTCTCCAGGGGATCTTCCTCATCCAGGGATATAACCCACATCTCCTGCATTGCAGGCAGATTCTTTACCACTGTGCCTCCTGAGAAGCCCTCAAGGAGGATTACTAATAATCAAGTGAGTGAGCTAGGGAGATGGAGGCTGGGAAGACAGACATGCAGGGTGGAGACTCAGCAGAGGGATGGAATGAAGTGGAGTATCCTCTAGGCAGCGTGAGACAGAGTTTTCAGACTACAGGCAAAGAATGCTGTACAGGAGAAAGGCGGTGGAGACCGTGGAGGCAATGAAAATGATCAGCAAAACCTATAAACATTTACAGTGGGAGGAAGCAAAGTCCTATAAATGAAATAAATGACATTGGGCAGATCACAGAGGAATTGCATGTTAACACCCTGCAACCTGTGTAACAACAGGTGTTCTAGACAGAACACACATATAGAGTCCTAAGACATGGACCAGCCCTGACGAGACACCAATTACCAACCCAGGTGAGAAGCATGTATGGTCCATGCTAAGCACATTCCTGCTACATTTATCTCTACTGGCTAATTCTGTTTACCTCTCATAATGTTTATGCACTCTCAGACTTAAATTATTTTCCAAAAAAGACTTCATGTTTGAGTCTCCATCAAAGGAATCAAGCATTTGTCTGATGCTCACACATCTGAAACCATGTAGTTCCTATTGACCATCTGGCAGGAATGTTATATCATTAGCCATATTTAAACTCGTAAATATCAGCCAGGAAGACTGAGGAGGTGGTGCCAGGATTATACAAATCATTCACCAAAAATGGTGTCTCTGTTTTACAGAAATGGGCCTGTACAAATCTCATTCAAATTCAGCAAGCACATAGAACAATGTTCTTTCTCCTCCATTACAGAGAGAAATTTAGAGTGATATTTACAAGCAAAACTGAGATTACACAATTTCAGATGTGCAAGTATGCATATTTCCATGTTAGAAAGGGTTAAATTTCAGAGGCCAGCACCGGAAGATTGGTGGGAAAGCTATTGAGAAATCTTTTACATGAGCCTATTACTGACCTAGGTTTCTTTGTGCTTCCTGTTGATTGTAACATTTGCATTGAGTCAGCTGCCAGATCCGCAATAACCATTTTCTTCTGTTGTTGTTTTTCAAGCTTAAATGCATGGGACTAGGAACAACATCTAAAATTATCCCAAACTCTAATATTTTAGCAGTGGAACTGGATAAAAAAATAAACAAAAACCAATCTTAATGAAAGTTTCTCCACCTAGGGTTATTTGGTTGTAGGTAACAGAAACTAGTGAGCTAAATGAAGCAAAAGGGGATGTACTAGAAAGGAACTGGTGATTGAAGGGAGGATGGAAGCATGAGGCTGAGCATAAACAAAACAGCAGGAACAGAAGTGGCGCTGGATCAACTGGGACCATTATTTTTGCCTTTGTAGTTACTGGTCTAAGGGTCAAAATTCAGGAGAGAGAGTCTCATTAAGCTTGAGTTACATGCTTGATGGGCTTCCCAGGTGGCTCAGTGGTAAAGAATCTGCCTGCCAATGCAGGAGACTCAGGAGATGCGGGTTCAGTTCCTGAGTCGGAAAGATCCACTGGAGGAGGAAATGGCAAGCCACTCCAGTATTCTTACCTCGAGAATCCCATGGACAGAGGAGCCTGGAGGGCTACAGCCCATTGGGTCGCAAAGAACTGAGACTGCATATGCATGCGTGCAAGTGCTTGGCTGTACCAGGTGGTGAGAGCTTCTGCTAGAAGCCAGCAGCCTCTATGGCCGATGGGCAGGACATTTGGAAGTTGCCCACAGCGTGGAGGACATAGTTTTCCAAATAGAAACTGAGGTGCTGAGGAGGAATGGATCTAAAAACCAAAATCCTATCAAAGACACACATACATAATAAAACCGATAAGAATAGTTTTAAAAAAAGAAAAATAGTACCAAGAACCCCATCCCTAACCTCTTACGGAGGCTGTAGAAGCAGTCGTTCCGTCCATGGCATAGGATGAAAACCACCAACTTGGTTCACAATCTGGCAATCTCAGATGATTAGATTTAAGTTATTATTCCCCAAATTTTGAGAGAATGAAGCCTACACTATCTTTTCACAATTTCCTTGAGGAATTCTTCATTATCACAATTACCTCCTGTCAACTTAATATGAACCTTCAATATTTATTGTTATCACAGTCCTATTGGTGCCATCCTAAATACATTTGGTCATGGGATATGACTGTGCTTCTTTTTTTTCTTTGAAGTTGGGTGTGACCATGTATTGGCCAAAGAAATGTGAGTGGAAAGTACACGCATCACTTCTAGGCAGAAGTTCCAATAGCCAGTGTATAATCTGCCGTGTTTTCTGCCTGCTGCCGTGTGATCACGGCGGCATGGGGCAGATCAAGCCTCCACGGGCCTCGTCCTTAATTGGTCCAGGGATTCTGTGATACATGTGGGCCAATTAAAGTTTCTTCTGGAACAAAACAATGGAATGGTGGAGTCCTGTCTAATCCTAGGTACAAGAGAAGACTATTTAGAGCTCTGGCCTGTGATGATTTCCTCCAACGTGGCCTGCGGAATAGAGAAGGGAACAATGAAGTTGATGCAGAGAGGAGAGAGAGGAGGAGAGGAGCATTTGAGGCCAGTGATGTGAATGGACTTCTACCAAGTCTTGCCTGCAGCCCTGAGCTCATCTGTGCCACCTCCATTTCTATAAGGCATCCTTCCTTTTACATTTGACTCACTTGAGTGAGAGTAGGGTGGGAGGGGGTGGTTACCTGGAAATAACAAAGTCTTACATTATTTCAGGCGCCTTCCAATTTTGGTAAACTATTAGATCATCAAACTCACCTGAAACCACGGCTTCTGACTTACATTTGTGTGTTCGCTGTGTTTTGCCTTTTCCTCCTCTACACCAAGTCAGGTTCTGTAGAACCGGAGCCTGAGAGATCTGGGTAGTGTGATCTGAGAGGCTGCTCATCAGGAAGAAGCTGTCAGGGAGTGAGGGGATCAGCGTGGGGTGGATGTCAGCTAAAACCTAGACTTGGCCTGAGGTACAAGGGGCTCAGAAGACAAATTGCTCGCCAGATTTGTCTCAGCCTGAGGGATGGGAGCAAGAATTCTGTATCCCATTAGTCACCAATTGCATGGGTGTCTGGGAGGGAGCCGAGATCAACTTCTTAACAAAGCAGCTCCCATCGGCCAACAAGCAGTTCCCCAAAGAGCAGGATGAGAACTAGCTCTTAGCAGCCACCACTCAAAGCAGCTGGGGAAGGGCCCCAGAAGGGCCCCAGAACAGGGATATGAGTGGGGCACCAACTGTGTCTATGACAGCCTTCTAATTCTTCTGATTATTAAGTCCATCTTTCTTATTTTAGAAAGTTCTTTCAAGGATAGTTCCTATCAGATCTCACAGAATAAAAGAAAACTGCTTTAATTTTTCTGTAAAATACACCGAAATTGGCATCAAAAGCAGTAACTATCAGTTGAAAAGGGACCATTTAGCACAGAGGGTAGTCAGTGGTACTGGTCATGACTCTGAACATTGTAGGTGGTACCTGGAATTTTGCTCCTGTACCCCTTTCCTCCTCTTTCATGATGACAGCATTCCAGATTTCCACTGGGGAAAAGTCCCACTTCCGGTAGAAGTTCTGATTGCTGTTCCTGTTCAGTCACTTAGTCATGTCTGACTCTTTGTGACCCTATGGACTGCAGCACACCAGGCTTCCCTCGCCTTCACCATCTCCTGGACTTTGCTCAGACTCATGTCAGTTGAGCTCGCTACCATCCAACCATCTCATCCTCTGTCGTCCCCTTCTCCTCCTGCCTTCAATTTTCCCAGCATCAGGGACTTTTCAAATGAGTCAGCTTTTCACATCAAGTGGCCAAAGTATTGGAGTTTCAGCTTCAACATCAGTCCTTCCAATGAATACCCAGGACTGGTCTCCTTTCGGATGGACTGGTTGGATCTCCTTGCAGTCCAAGGGACTCTTAAGAGTCTTCTCCAACACGACAGTTCAAAAGCATCAGTTCTTCAGCACTTTTTCTTTATAGTCTAACTCTCACATCCATACAGAACCATTGGAAAAACCGTAGCCTTGACTAGACGGACCTTTGTTCACAAAGTAATGTCTCTGCTTTTTAATATGCTGTCTAGGTTGGTCATAACTTTCCTTCCAAGGAGTAAGCATCTTCTAATTTCATGGCTGCAGTCACCATCTGCTGTGATTTTGGAGCCCCTCAAAATAAAATCTGACACTGTTTCCAATGCTTCCCTTTCTAATTGCCATGAAGTCATGGGACCAGATGCCATGATCTTTATTTTCTGAATGTTGAGCTTTAAGCCAACTTTTCACTCTCCTCTTTCACTTTCATCAAGAGGCTTTTTAGTTCCTCTTCACTTTCTGCCATAAGAGTGGGGTCATCTGCATATCTGAGGTTATTAATATTTCTCCCGGCAATCTTGATTCCAGCTTGTACTTCTCCCAGCCCAGCATTTCTTATGGTGTACTCTGCCTAGAAGTTAAATAAACAGGGTGACAATATACAGTCTTGATGTACTCCTTTCCCAATTTGGAACCAGTCTGTTGTTCCATGTCCAGTTCTTGACCTGCATACAAGTTTCTCAGGAGGCAGGCAAGGTGGTCTGGTATTTCCATCTCTTTAAGAATTTTCCACAGTGTGTTGTGATCTACACAGTCAAAGGCTTTTCATAGTCAATGAAGCAGAAGTAAATGTTTTTCTGCAAGTCTCTAGTTGTTTTTTCTTTTTTTTTAATGACTCAACAGATTTTGGCAATTTGATCTCTGGTTCCTTTGCCTTTTCTAAATCCAGCTTATATATCTAGACGTTCTCAGTTCACATTCTGCTGAAGCCTAGCTTGAAGGATTGTGAGCATTACTTTGCTAGCATGTGAGATGAGTGCAATTGTGCAGTAGTTTGAGCATTCTTTGGCATTGCCCTTCTTTGGGATTGGAATGAACACTGACCTTTTCCAGTCCTGTGGCCACTGTTGAGTTTTCCAAATTTGCTGGCATTTTCAATGCAGCACTTAAACAGCATCATCTTTTAGGATTTGAAGTGGCTCAGCTGGAATTCCATCACCTCCACTAGCTGTGTTCACAGTAATGCTACCTAAGGCCCACTTGACTTCACACTCTAGGATGTCAGGCTCTAGAGAGTGATCACACCATCATGGTTACCTGGGCCATTAAGATCTTGTTTTGTATAGTTCTTCAGTGTATTCTTGCCACCCCTTCTTAATATCTTCTTCTTCTCTTAGGTCCATATCATTTCTGGTATGAGCTCTGATAAGTGTAAGCTGATCTGTAAAATACATCCACTCTTGTTTCAGGCACAAGGATTGCCTTAGAGATGAGTGCATGACCCAACTGGACCAATAAGTGCAAAGAGTCTTTTCTTTGAGATTCTTTGGGAAAATGTTTCCCTACTATTATTAAAGGCTAGGAAAGGCACTTTCTCTTCTGACTGGCATGGGAAAAGGATGTTTCAAACCATGAAACCATTTCTGGAACCTGAGCCTGGGGCCAACCTGAAGAAAAGATCTGACACTAAAGATGGACAAAAGGTTTTCAAATCAATGGACTCTTGTAGTATATGGTGAATCTCTGAGTCAAACTTCACCAGAAGATATATGCCCCTGAATCATCAGTCTCTAAGCCAACAAATGCCATTATTTGCCTATGCCAGTTTCAAATGAGGTTTTGTTTTGTTTTGTTTTGTTTTGTTTTTTATCATAAATATCCTAAGTGGTAGCTTGTAGGGAGTGGCTGGGGGAATGGACTCTGATCAAGGAATCACAGTTTCTTGGCAAACTTTCATGTGTAAACCTTCCCCTCCAGTCCCATCATTTTCAAATTTTAATTCAGGAATAAATGATTCAGCATCCCTGATAACCCCTCAACTGGCATCCTGACCCAGAAGCCAAGTGCCTAGCCATCCACTGCAGGCATCCAATTTAGGATTTATTTCTAGTATGCAAACCACGACATAATATTAGCTTCATTTGGAAGACCTCCAGTTGCTAGCAGAAACATCTTCTGAAATGAGAAGGAAATGACCTCCCCTTTGGGGGTCTCTCCTAAAGTTTATTAATAAAATATGTGATTGAAACTGTGCATTAATGTCCTGCTGAAACTACTTGGGAAATAGTAAAAGTGCTTGAGATAGCTTAGAGCTTGTACGTATCATTTCACACCATGCTCCATACTGTCCTGGAACTGGTTCCAGGTGTGGGACCATTGCAAGAGTCCACTCAGGGACACTCAGGAGACACTAGGAGTCCATTTGGTTCATTTCGCCTCTCTCCCCCCCTCTACAGAATCATTCTAGAGCTCTCTAACAAAAGGGCTATTGTTTTTTGCCTCATTCCTAGAGGTTATAGTACCCCAGGATAGTTTTAAAAAATAATAATTCCAGTTATTATCATGGTTAGATATCTCTTTGTTTCTTTTCTCCATCTATGATGCCTAATGCTATCTTTGACCAGATGGAGAATGCAATTAAAATAAATATAATGTAATATAAAAATAAAACAGAACATATTGCTTTTGCAGGGCAATCTGGGACCAAGATTTTCTGCAGTGGAAATTACTGGCTAAATAAACCTATCTCCTCATTGACACAAAGCTAAGAAGAGAGATCAGTTACAACACAAAAAGAGAAAGAAATGTGATTATTTCCTAAGTCAAGGTAAGAGAAATTTTGCCTAAATGGAAAATTGTTGAAGTAGAAAGTTTATTATTTTTCCTTTTTGCATGAACACCATCAGCAAATTCAATAGTATTAGGGGCCAGGTGCTATGAGGATGAAAAGATGAGTAAGTACAATCATCTCCCTAAAGATGCTTCCAGTTTAGCTGGAAAGAATGCACATACATGGAAGAGAAAATAGAACTGCACGGTGAGTGAACTTGAACAAAGCGATTTTTGTAGCTTTTTTCTGGCAGAAGCCCTGCTTTCTTGGAGGGAGCATGAGAAACTCATCCTTCCCTACAGGACACCTTTGGTACAGAGTAGTTGGATAATAATCTTGACCACTTAATCATCATACACAGTACTATGATACACACTACCTCAGTTACTTTTTGGAACATATGACAGACTCAGATATGAGAAAATTAAAACTTTCTCTTTGAAAGTTTTTCTTTCAAATTCTTTCTTTTGAAAGAATTTCTGTGTATCTCATAGAACTCAACAACCCTTAGGCTCCAGGAAAAAAGGAAATAGAGACTGGGCAATCCATTAGAACCAAGGGGGCTACTGCCAGGTTTCCTGTGACTGTGAGGTTATTTGCTTCTGTATGCATGCCCAGCCACTCAGTAGTGTCTGACTCCTTGTGGAGGGTAGCCCACTAACCTCCTCTGTCCATGGAATTTTCCAGGCAAGAATATTGGAGTGGTTTGCCACTTCTTCCTCCAGGAGGACTTCCTGACTCAGGGATCTAAGTCTCATCTCCTACATTGACAAGTGGATTCTTTACCCCTCAGGCACCTGGGAAGCTCTGTTTCTCCCCAGGTACCTTCCCCCCCCACCCTTTACATCAGTTCCTTCTGCACATAGTGGAATATCACAGGCCCAACCCTAGAACCACATCACCTCCCACCCATCAAGATTTCCAACTGAATACCAAAATCCTAAAAGAAAATCTCATTAGTCCAGTTTGGGTCCACTCTCCACCTCTAATCCAACCCACTTACAACCAGTAAAAGAAGTGTCAGTCAGCATACATATAGCTACAAAAGCCTATCCACTTGAGTAGGTGAATAGCTCTTAGAAAAATGGTGAAATAGAAACTTGGCAGACCCACCAAAATCGACTACAAAATCAGTCTGCTAAATATTTTTATTTATGATCATTTCTGTGGGTACAAGCCTATAAAAATAGGCAGATTTTTAAGGGAAAAATAATATTCACTTTATTAAAAATATAATCCAGCAAAAGAAGCAGAAACAAGCACGGTCACTTGTCCACCCGGATCACACAGGGGAGGTAGCAGGGCTGGTATCAGGAACCTTACCTCCTCTGCCACTTCTACAATAATCTTTATTTTTGTCAGAAATGGGAGGTTAGAGTGTCAGTCACTGGGGAGACAGATCCATCATGAAGGTTGGCTTCTTATTGCCTTTGCACAAGTAAGTGCTCTGGGGCCCTTTTGCCAACTGTCTTGTTTCCACAGTCACAGCCCCTTTTCATGGCCCAGCCCCATTCCCACATCTAGGATAACCTTATCCTCAACTAGAGTTTAAAATTGATCATTGGCATTTAGAACTCAACCTCTCGGAGTTCTGTTTCCCATTTCCAAAACCTGAGAGCATGACTGACATAGAATGCACAGATCAGAGCCTCAGAAGAGCGCCTATCAACAGTCTTTATTCCTTTCAACCATTCTTTCTTTAAAACCCATACGCATACTAAATCAGCATATCAAAGATAGGAGATACAAGCTTTTTGTGAATAATTTAAATAAGGAGGCTTAGAAAAGGTTAAAAATCTTTATTCTGCCTTAGTGCTTGCCAACAGGAATATCTGAAAGGTCATCAAAGGAGGGAAACAGTATCCATGCCATGGAGGAGCCGGATCAGAGGCCATACCGCAGTCAAGGTTTGGTATTCTGTTGTATCTTGATTTTCCTTAACCAGGTATAGATCTTTTATTCTGGTTACTCTTGAATAATCTGAGTGTTGACCAAAGCTATTGGAGAGGACACTCTCTAACATTTCTTGAACAATTTACTACATGACAGCTACTTTATGTAATGTAAGGACAACCATGCAATATTTATGTTAATCCCCATAAGGCAGCTATGATGGTTATTAATTTGCAGATGAAAAGGTGAAAGCTTAGAGAAGTTGAGTGGCTGGCCATAGTCCTACAGCTAGTGAGCTCACATATGTCCATAGGTAAAATATATCACATCTCTGTCCAGTATTCAAGTTTGCCTCCTCAGACTTATGTCTCCTTTAGAGTTGAATATGTTTTATTTGATGTTTACTCATCTACGAGAAGAAACAATTGGAAATGCAGAGGTTCTAGGTCCAGACTTTGAACTTAGTAGATATACAAACTTCAGAATATCTATTGACTTCTGCCAGCCCATTTTCTCCATTGATGACAAGGGGACACCATACTACACATGAAAGAGGTCAAGCAGCAAGCATTGTGTCAAAGTACTGAAACAAAAGAGATGCTCCATGTCGGCACCCTCACTATTATAAGTTCTCTGCTTCCTGGCACTAATCATCAGAGAAGGAACCAATAAAATAAAACAATATCCTCAGGTTCCTATTACTTCAGATCTCTTGGAAGACAGCTTAGAGATGTCTATGAAAGTTTGGGTGGTAATAGAAGAGGAAAAGTTAGCTCTGCTTTTAATAAAGTGGTATTTTGCCTATTGATTGAATGATCACTGCTCTTCCACTGCCAGCTCCTTCTTTGTGGGTGCTCTGCTCTCCCTCTGTTTCTGTGGCCAGAAGATAAGAGTGGAGTCATCTTCTGAGGAGACCCTTAGTCTTGCCCAGCAGATGCACTGTGTGTACTGTGCAGAGAACACTGTATTGGGGAACCACAAGGTCGGGTATTGGGTTCTAGTCCACCATTGCTGACTCAATAGCTAGGGAGTCAGACCCCAGCTGACTGGGGTCTGGACTTCTGTTGCTCCATCTATAAAATGAGAAGACTGGAGGAAAATATCTCCCTGGGACCTCCCAGCTTTCATGTTCTATGACCTTGAGTGGGAAGAAGGAATACTCCTCAAGGTTTACCTGATCCCCTCAGCCAAGTTTTTGCAGGCTTTTTGGCCCTGAAGCTAAAGGGGTTTTCTTTATGCCTCTGTCCTGCCTGCTTTCTAAGAGCTCAGTACAGAGGGATGAGCTGCAGAGTCAGTGTAGAGCACAGTAGGTGAAATTCACTTCCTATGGAATTTGCACATTTCACTGGGACACTCTGTGGTTCATTTTGCAGGTTTTGCTGACTTCTACACAAAACAGGCATGCACTTGAAGAAGTTCCTTTCACAGTGAATACTTGAGTATAACTCTAGGTATGAAAGTCCCTCTGGATTGCATAAACCAGGGGCTTGCTAGAGTGGTGGTAGGTGGCGAATCCTTGACACCCTTGATGGCAACTGTTAAACTTAGAAAGTCAAAGGGCACAACCTGGTTAGCACTTGGTTCACATATCTCACTTTCAATTCAGAGATTTCAAATTCCAATGTCACCACTTATTTGACCTCAGTCAAAGTGTTTAACCTCTTTGCCTCACTTTTTTTTTAATCTGTAAAAAGAAGAGAACATTCCTTCCTACCTCTCTGGATTGTTGTTGAAGATAAAATTTCACTTTTCATAGAAAATGCTTAGCAGAATTCCTAGTACATAGTAAGTATCCAAAACATGTGGGTTAATATTAGTATCCCTCAAAACATATGCCCACCCCCCCCCCCCCCCCCCCCCCCCCCCCCCCAAACAAAAACCAC